>PVJS01007379.1:0-56339 GCA_004027185.1 Glis glis
ACTTTGAAGAAAGTTTCTGATCTGCAGTATACCCTGCAGAACTGTAGCACCATCCTGCTGTGTCTTGGAAGAATAAACTCTGCTTGTGTTTCCCACACAATTATAAGATAATTAAGCCTAACTCTTTAAGGATGAGTTCAGGACTGGAACTGACCTCTTCCTGGCTAAGTAGTGCTCTGAGGGCAAAACACTTAATTACAGAAGATCAAAACACACACACACACACACACACACACACACACACACACACACACACACACAATCTAAGTCCTGTGTAAACCAGATCTCTAAAAAAGGCTGCCATGTTTTCTGTGGTTTTAAGTGTGCTCTGCAAACCAAAAGCTTTTCTAATTATAACTCAGCAGAAACAGAGCTACATGTCTTGAGAGAACATGACATGCGTGCAACCTCTCACTGAGTAAAATTGGAATAGTGGGAGCCAGCAGAAAACTTTCAAAATCCACTCACCCCAAAGAACATACAAAAATCAGCATTTTATGAAAAGGAGCTTTCTAGAGATCCTTGAATCACTGTTTCTATACTACTCTGTCTGAGTCCATGTTTTAGTGAGTAGGAAGGAGATCAAAGATCTTGTCTTGTATGCCCCTTCTAAGAGAAATAAAAGATGTTGTATATGATACACCTACAAGATCTCTGAATGAGTATTGGTCTTTAAACTCTTTTTCCTTGCCACCCTGATGAATCAACTTGATAGAACAAGAAGGCCTGAAATTTTGTCTTCTAACCAATTTTGACATCTGTAAAATGAGGTTATGATCATTTATAAGATGTTGCAATGATTAAACAAGCTATGTATATAAAAGTATTTATTGAGTTTGGAGGATAAAATAAGTACTCAAAATTAGTTAAACAAGCTAGGTTTGTTTATCATTAAAAATTTTTATATCCATGCAAGTTAGGATTAAGATAAGAAAGTATATTTTTCTTTATGAAGTTTAGGCAAAGAGTAAAATATTATGTAGAACATCTTTGTTGGAGATTGATTTTCAGAAACTATAATTTAATAATTAATTAATTTAATAACTATTTTTGAATTTACACACCCAGTTTGGGTCTCAGGTATAAAAAGGAATCACTGATGAACTTATTAAAGGTACAGATAGCAGGACTCACACTTAATAGAAATTTGTGATGAAGGGGAGTAAATCCAGGGGCAGACTCTTTTCCTTCTAAGTATCATAGTGTTTACTGAGATATGCATGGAACATTTAAAAATCTGGAGAGTTTAGGGGGAGATTGGAAAATCAGAGAAAGGGAGCCACCAGATTACTACATTGTCCAATCTGATTTTACTAGGGAGTCATGTACTGGTTGTTATAAAATAGCTTTGTTGACCCCTTCAGCTCACATCTTGGTATAGACAATTTATTGGTTAAGATCCTGAAGAAGGAAACAGCTTATTTATTTGGACACCAAACCCTATCCTCAACCTCCAACATCATTAAGTTAGACTGCACTAACATAGGGATGTATAATAATGTGTACATAGGAAAGGTGATTTGGGGTTTCTTAGTCTTTGTTTTGCTAAATATCAAGCGCTGGGTTAGATATTAATAGATAATCCCTCTTCTCCTGAGATATGTGCAGCCTGAAGCAGGAAAAAGAAAAGTAAACTGAAAATGTTAATTCACTGATCAAAGTGCTAGAGGGAAGCAAAAGAAGGGCATACTAATATACCTGGGGATAAGGATGTCTTTGAAGAGCGAGACCTGTGCTGTATCTTGAATGAGCAGACGGGAATACCAGGGAGGGAATCTTAGAGGAAATAGTGAATTCATGGACATGAAGTTATAACAAAGCAAAGCATGTTGTAGAACTTTTGATTCAGTGTAACTGGAATATGAGAGTATGAGGCAAATGGAAAGAGAAGAAGCTAGAAAGGTAAGTGGAGGTTACTTAGAGTTTGTATACTGTAGGATGGGAAATATAGATCTTTGAAAATGTGCTAAGCAGTAGCTAGGGGAGGTAATGATCTAATTTGTTTTAGGAAGATCACTATTCCTGAAATAAAGCCAATATGGCTATAATATGTTGAATTTTTTAAAAGTATATTATTGTTGTACTCAATTTGCTAGTGTTCTATTTAGGGTTTAGAATATATATTTTCACAAATAGTTACAATCTGTATCTCTTGTCATGACCTTACCAGATTTTCACATTTAGTTGTTACTGGCCTTATAAAACAAATTGAAAAGAATTCCCTCTTTTAAGAGTGTGTCTAAAGTTGGAATTATTTCTTCTGTACATGTTTGGCAAAATTTACTGCTGAAGTCGGTTGTACCTGAGGATTTCCTTGTGGAAGTATTTTGAATTATAGATAGTCTTATACACCCTGGTACTGAATCTGGATTTTGATTCCAAGGTTAATTTAAGGCTATCGAATAGTTTCATGTGGGGTGGAGAGGTAGCGTGATGTGACTTACAGTCTTAAAAAAATCACCTTGACAGATCTGTCACAAATTCGTTGAAAAAGACCACTTCATGATAGGAAACCAATTATGAGGCTTTTGCAGTAGTCCAATGAGAAATGATAATGACTTGAACCAATTGATGTTGGCAAAAATAAAGTGAGGTAGAAATAAGAGGACTTGGATGATGATTGGGTTTGTGGAAAGAAGCAGAGAGAGAGAAGGAACAGTTGAGAATGAAGCCTGGATCTTACCATATACAACTGGAAGCACATAACAGAAGTGACACTGTAAATTACGAAGCAAAATAGATTATACAAGAAATGCACTGGAGATGGAACATGATCCAGCCGCGAACCAGGATGAAATCTTGTCAGTCGCGACAACATGGATGGAACTGGAGGGCATTGTGGTAAATGAAATAAGTGAGGCACAAAAAGGCAAAACCACATGACTTCACTCGTGTGTGGAATCTAAAAAAAAATGTTAATTTCAGAGAAGTCTAGAGTAGAAAAATGGCTATCGGAGGCTGGGAAAAGTAAGGAAGAGGAGAGAAATAGAGAAAGGTGGATCGATACATACTAATCTATAGTTAGATAGAAGAAATAAGTCCTGGTATTCTATTGTAGAGTTGGGTAACTATCGACAATAATGATGTACTGTATATTTATAAAAGCTAGAAGAAAGAATTTCGCCACAAAGAAATGACATATGTTTGAGAAGAGAGATATGCTTACCCTAATTTAAACATTACACATTGGATACATGTGGAAATACCACATAGTGTCCCATAAATAAGTACAGTTTTTATGTGTCAATTAAAAGAAAATTTAAAAAATAAAGGTGCTGGAACATTACATTGAAATTTGGAAACACAGTTTCAATCACTTTCTCATAGCATACAGTCAAAAAAGATCCAGATAAAATTGCAACACTGAAATAAAAAAAACCAGAACCAAATGTAATAGAATAAAATATAGATCAATATTTATCCAATTTTAGGGAATGTCTTTCTAATCTCAAAAATAGACAAGGAACAAATCACAAGGGGAAGATAGAACAATTTGATTACAAATGTTTGAAAACTTCTCAACACTAAAAATACAATTATCTTAAAAATACAAATGATAAGAGGAAGCAATTTGTAATACAATTCTTGATAAAGGTTTGTTATTCCATATTGATTAAGGGTAAATTGAAAGGGTAGATTGGAGTACTTTAATAAGGTTACAGAGCAAGTATACACAAGGAAGGATCTAACAGAAATCCTTCTGTGAATGTACTAAATAAATGTCAGAATTTTATCTCAGGGAAAGTGGAGAGATGATCAAAGATGATTATAACTAAGAGAGATGATGGTCAAGACCAGAAGCCAGAATCCTGGTTAGAATCACCACGGGATCAGATTGTTTTAAAAGTTTATAAAAGCTGGGCATTGGTGGCGTGTGCCTGTAATCTCAGTATCTGGGAGGCTGAGACAGCAGGATCGCAGGTTCGCGGCCAGCCTCAGCAACTTAGTGAGGTTTGCAGCAACCTAGCAAGACCTTGTTTCCAAATAAAAAATAAAATAGGTCTGGGGGTATAGCCCAGAGGTAGAAGGCCTCTGGGTTCCACCCCCAGTACCACAAAAAATAAATAAATAAAAATAAAAGTTTATAAAAAATATGAGGCATAATCTCTTGGCAGTGTGAGGAATGCTATTATAATTGACTTCTAGCTAACTCTGAGGTTTCATTTATACTTTATTTATATCCAAAAAGCAATTCTATTCTCTCTATCCATAGATAGCTACAAAATCTCTTTTATGATGTCAAGTTATGTATCACACATGTTCTCCCCTCCCCCTACTCTTTCTAGTTCTGGCCAAATATTTTTTCAAGCTAAAAATGCTTCAGATTTTATGCTTCATTTTATGAATGTGAAGTGAAAACTGCTGACTTTTATGGATACTGTATTCACATTTGATTCTGGTTGTTAAAAAATTGGGGCCAAATAATTGACCCAGAAAGCCTATTTTCTGGGACTTTTCATATGTAATCCAAAAGCAGACAAAGAAGAATATCTGGGATAAAAGAACTGTAAATGATTAATTAACATAATATGCTCTATATCACAATAAAATAATATGTAGCCATTAAAAGTGACTATTAAAAGATTGTAGTAACAAGAACATTCTTATGAATCATTTAAGCAGAATATAAACCTGTGTCTATATTTTATGGTTAAAACACTATAAAATGATATATATATATTTGGAGGCAGGGTCCAGAATGAAGCAGTGAAAATTAAAATGGTTTGATGCACAGAGGTGACTGAAAAATGGTTCTCAAACTACAATGTGTAAGTGGATCATATGAAATACTTTCTCCCAAATTCATATTCCCAAGCCCACCCCAAGAGTTTTGTAATCACTTACTCAGAAGAAGGACTCCAGACCGTACATGTTAAAAAAGTATTCCAGAGTGATTCTGAGGCAGGTCATAACTGTTGGGGGCACTGTGACAGGATCGTGGGTGACTTAGAGAATTATAACCACACTCTACTAATGTGATTATGTGGTCCACCTCACAAATGTGAAATATAGGCAAAATTAGGAATGTACTGCACTTGATTGTTTGTCCTTCCTCTAGTGAAAATGTGACAGACTGAGTTTTACACACATTAATCATTTTTTATTGCCTTTGCCCATGAGCCTCTATTTCCCCATCTGTTCATTAGGAAAAACTGATTCCATTTGCTAATTTACTCCTCTACAGTCTTCAGTGTTGAGGAGAGTCAAAGCCAATTAATTACAACCATTTATTAATTGATGTGGAGGACTTTATTCTCTAACTGGGAGGTTTGGAGTTAAACCTGCTGTCATAGACTCAGTATCCACCTTGCTGGGTGAACCCACATTTGCTGCATCCTTCTTCAAACCTGGTTTTCCTTTCACCTATTGAAACTGGAACCCATTTATGATGCAACACTGGGTCAACCTTGCAAAAAAGGACAGCAAATCACCATGTTCCTGGAACACCCCATTCTATTCCCAAGAACCTAGCCAAGTCAAGGAGGCCCGAATCAGACTGCCCCATAAGTATTATCTTCCACAATACTGACTTTTTCATACACACTGGGAATTAGGGCAAGCTAGTGTTATCTGTGGAAACTGACTTCCTGCATGTACAAAACAAAGACAGAAAGACAGAAGGAAGAAAGGAAGGAAGGAGAGAGAGAGATTATATTGATACAATTAAAGAGAAACTGGACAGGCACACTAATAATTACCCTCCCAAAGTACATTACAAACTGTACAAGCTATGCACTGAGGAGAAGAAGGAAGCTGCTGTGTATTCGGTGCTTGGCCCCCACAATCAAGTTTATTCTCACAATGGTTCTATGTTACATGCAGAAGCTGAATTTTGGAGCTCATAGACGTTTAAGTGAAGTGACAGAGACAAGATTTGGACTCATATTGGTCTGACTCTAGTGCATTTTTTTGTTGTTTGTTTTGTTTTTGCCACTATACTGCAATGCTAATCAACCTGGTTGGTTTGTTGAATTTAGTTTAAAAGGTAAAAGCAAACCATTTAGGAGGGAAAGTTTATCTGTAGCATGATGTCAGGCAAGCCAAGCAGTGGAATGAAGGGCATTGTTTTTACTTGTGTTTTTTTTTCCCCTAGAACTGCTTATCTCAACCATTTGGCTATTGCATAGCCTTAGATATTGGCCAAGGCCAAAAATAATGAAAAAAAGGAGATGATTTTTTAAGTGGAGATATTATAGACAAATTCTTGACACAAAATTAATGTGCAGGGCAAATGAGGAGCTGAGCAAAAATGATTAATTGCTCATTAAAATTTACCTTGGTATTAAAGTGTGTCAAGGGCGTATAGTTCTGGAAGGCTATCGGACAAAACTGAGAGTGTGAGAAAAATAAGAAATGGCTCTGAGGTCATTCTTTTGTTCTGTTCTTTGAACTTAATAGCATGGCAACCATTGCATAATGACCAACACGATGATACTGATCACAAATGAACAATACAGCAATGAAAATTAAGAGGCCAGTGTTGGTTTGACTTAGGAGAGGAATAATGAATGCCATGAGAGAATTTTCCTTTTACCTAAGAGTTTTAATAAGAGTTTTGAATAGGAGTTAAATTGCAGTTTGTGTTCCAAATCTACCAGTACCTTTTCCAATAAAATACTCAGAAAGACAGTTAAAGATATCACCCAAAAATTGTTCTAAGAACTAAGATATATGTCAACCATTGGAAGGAGGCCCACAGGAGTTTCCATGATCTACAGAAGCAGATAAAACTGGATTGAGAAACACAAATTATCATTATGTATTGAATCTTTGTGGGAGAAAGAGGAAAAATGAGGAGAATCAGAAATTGGTCTAAAATATAATTGTATCTTTCCCAACTTAGCTTGGAGACTTTGGAGAAAAACAACCTGAATAATTACAGCCTTTCCCTGGGGGTATGCCTTCTTCACAGCTCGCTTCATCCCTCATCAATGCTTCTCTCCATTCAAGAAGCAAACTCAAATAAAAACAACAACAACACAATATGGCAGGTAACAGAAGGGGAAGATGGACAGTATGCTATATTTCTTATGTGATTTTTCAGCTATATACAGAGATGCATGGACAAAGAGATTTATGCATATATAATGTAATACCTAGAACAATCACCAAAATGCTATACAAGAAATACACTAGAAAACACTGCAAAAAATCAAAATTGAATTTTAATAATTCTTCCATTATCTCCGAGGGGGTCAGGACAAAAGAAAACTTTAAAAATAAAGAGAAACTTCACAACAAAGCACAAATAAAATCGCAGCCTTAAGCTGCAGCATATTGATTATTACACAAAATGCAAATGGCATAAATGCATCAATTAAAAGAAAGGTTGTCAGAGTGAACTAATTACCATTTTCCAATTGTATGTTGACTATTAGAAACTCACTTCATATTTAATGAATTACACTTGTAATCCCAGTACTTGGGAGGATGAGACAGGAAGATCTGCGTTTGCGGCCAGCCTCAGCTACTTAGTGAGGCGCTCCACAACTTAGTGAGACACAGTTTCAAAAATAAAGAATAAAAAATAGGACTGGGGTGTAACTTGGAAGTAGAATGCCCCTGGGTTCAATCCCCAGTACTGCAAAAAAAAAAAAAATGATATAGGTAAATTGAAAGTAAAAAAATAGAAACATATATATCATGTAAATATTATTTAAAAGAAAATGGAATGACTCTATCAAGGGACTTCAGAACAAAGGAAAATTACTGGAGACAGAGAAGATCTTATATAATGATAAAAAGGTTAATCCACCAAGATTTAGCAATCCTAAATGCATCAAACAACAGATTTGCAAAATATGTCAAGAAACTCATAGAATTAAAGGAGAAATAGACAAATCCACAAATCCATAATTGTATATGTGGACAGAAAATCAAGATTGATATAAAAGAGCCTAATACCTCCATCAACAAACAGTATGTAATTGATATATATTGAATACCATATTCAATAAAATCTAAATATATATTCTTTTAAGTGTTCATGGAATTTTTACTGATATAAGTAATAATCTATCCCCCAAATACTCACCAAATTTACAAGAATTAAAATTATACAGAGGGTGTTCATTGCATATAAATGCAAATTTGAAATTTATCCCCCCAATAAAACAGAGATATTTCTAAAGTGAAATAATATATTTCTAAATAATCCATGGATCAAAGAGGCAATCTCAAGGTAAATTAAAAGTTACATAAAATAGAATGACAATGAAAATACAGTACAATAAAATGTATGGAACAGATTCAATACTATAGAAAAATTAAAAATGGCAAATTATTTAAGTAGACATTTCTCCAAAGAAGATATACAGAAGGCCTATAGGCACATGAAAATATGCTCACCTTCACTAATCATTAGGGAAATGAAAATTGAAACCAAAATGAGGTGCCACTTCATACCCATTGGGATGGCTATTGTCAAAAGAAACAATAACAAGTATTAGGAAAGATATGAAGAAATCGGTACCCTGTGCATTGCTAGTGAAAATGTAAAATGGCAGAGACTGCAGAAAATGTTATGGCTCTTACTCAAATAATTAAACATAGAATCATCATATGATCCAACAATTCCACTTCAAGGTATCTACCCCAAATATTTGAAAGCAGGTCTTGAATAGATATTTGTACAGCCATGTTCACAATAGTAAGACAATAGCTAAAGGCGGAAGAAACCTAAGTGTCTATCAACTGATGAATGGATAAGCAAAATGTGGTACATACAAAAGAATATTATTCAGTTTTATAAAGAAAGGGGATTTTGACACTACAACATGTATGAACCTTGAAGGCATGCTGATTGAAATACACCAGTCACAAAGGACAGACATTATATAATTCCACTTACATGGGGTAACTGCAATAGCCTAATTTATGGAGACAGAAAGTAGGATGGTAGTATTCAGGGTTTGGAGGTAGGGAGAATGGAAAATTAGAATTTAATTGGTACACAGTTTCAGTTAGAGAAGATGAAAAAAAAAAAAACAAGAAACCTGAAGACGATTGCTGGTGATGGCTATACAACGAAGTGAATGTAACTAAAACCACAGAACTTAAAAATTCTGAGAGGAAAATTTATAGAACTAAATGTACCCATTAGAAAAGAGGAAACATGAGACATGAGGCTGGGGGTATAGCTTAATGGTAGAGTATGTGCTTAGAAAACATGAGGTCCTGGGTTCAATCCTTAGTACCAGGGGGAGAAGGAGAGGAAAGAGGGGAGAGTAAAGAGGAGAGAAGAGAGAGGAGAGAGAGAGAGTGAGTGAGTGAGAGAGAGAGAGAGAGAGAGAGAGAGAATGTCTCAATTCAGTTATCTAAGATCCAGATCAAGCATCTAAAAACAGAAGAGCAAAATAAACACAGAGCAAGCAGATGAAGGAAATAATAAAGACACTAAAGAAATCAATGACACTGAAAATAGAACAAGAGAAATTCAATGAAGCAAAGATCTTGTCCTTCAAAACTATTAATTAACAAACCTCTAGCAAGACTGACACATAAGAAGATTCAAGTCACCAATATCAGGGATGAAACACAGTATATCTCACAGACTCTGGGATGTATAGCAAATGTTCTGTTTGGAGCATTAAGTCTGTTCTACATCATGAAACACAAACCCTCTAAGCCATCGAGTAGGCATTGGGATTCAGGTGCTTTGGTGCACAGGGATTCTTGTTAAGACCTGCCTGAGCAGGTCAGAAATATTTTTTTGGTCATTTGCCATGTGATGACACATTATTCTTCTGAGAACAAACAAGCCTGATTAAACTGCTATGTGGAGTGCATTGCACAGCAAGTCTTGGTTTGCTTCATTCCATTGAGATAATTTATTTGTCATAACAAGAAATAGAATGAGAGCATGTAAGTTTCCTTATATATTTTCTATTATGTCATGAACATTTTTATATGATTGCTATTTTATAATAGCTCCATTAGAGAAAGAACCAGCCACTTCTAATCCCAAATGATGTCATTGTTGTCTTTGAGTGTAAATAAAGGTCCCCTCATGGAAGAAAGGGATGACAAGGTTATGTCTATGTAGCTTGACTGCCAATGAACCTTTTTATCCACCTCCTCACAAGAGGAAGGAGGTGGCTGGGTGATGAGCAAGATAACACGCTCTCCAATTCAAAGTAGAAAATCTTCACTGATACATCAGACAGGGTGATATCTCATTGCTACTTAATATTGTAGAAAATGAGTATTTTGAGGCTGGGGATGTAGCTCGGTGGTAAAGCACTTGCTTGCCTAGCATGTGTGAGGCCCTGGGTTCAAAACCCAATACTGAAAAAAAATAATGTGGATACTTGTTGAGAAACCCCTCTAACTATTGTCTTCCTCCAAGTTCTAAACATTTCATTCACTGATTTCTACAAAGAATCTGTTATGTAATTAAGCCCCAGAGAGGGAAGAAGTAGTCTCTACTTATTTTGGGCCACAAACACCAGGAAGATATAATAAGATACACAATTTAAAGACAGGAATTTTTGCAATACATGGGCAAGTATTACTCAAACTTTGGGAAACTCAAAGCCATCAATTTAGAGTATATTTTAAAATACTGATCAAAATTCAAAACAGTACCAGTAAAACAATATTTAAAAATGATAACTACAATCATTATTTCAGGTCAATGGAGAAGATGAAGTTATTATTTGAACTCTTTGACCAAAGATTAATGTGGTTTAATAATGGAGGATAACAATTGGCAATGCAGTCGAGGTATTATTTTTTAATTTGCTCAGTTGCTTCTTTTATTTTCAACCTAATATTTAATTCACAAATAAAAATTGTGTATGTTTATAGTGCACAACACAATGTTTTGATATATGTATATATTGTGCAATGATTAAATCAAGCTAACTTAACATGTCCATTGCCTATTCTCTTAGAAATTTTCAAGTACACAGTACATTACTATTACCTATAGCCACGAGGCTATAGAATGCATCTCCAGAATGTATTTCTCCTTTATATCTGACACTCTGTACCCTTTGAAAAATGTCTCCCCATTTCCCACCTCTACCCCCATGTTAACTAGCTAGATTCAACCATTCCATGATATACATAACCTTTAGAACACCATGGTGTACACAATAAATACATATAATTTTATCTGTCACTTAAAAAAACTCCAATGAAAAAAATAGTTTATGGAAAAAAATCAGTCTCTGCAGTTAGTTGTCCCTTCTAACCTTCTCTTTAGAAACATTTCTCTTCATCCCTGGATCAAATATCAGGCATGGTCTATGTCTTGTGGATAATAAAAAATAGTTTTATTTCCCAGTGTTAAAAAACTCCAGGTTTATACTAAAGATTTGATGTTTAATTTACTTTAAACCTTCCTCCATTCCTCAACTTGAGTCTCCTTTAGATGAGAGATTCTGCAGTGGGAGAAGACCGATGACTCACTCACCATTTTCTCTTTTTGACCTTCTACACCTTTGGTAGTGTTGGAATGGAGGGACAAAGAGCAGTAAGGGACAGGAAAGATTTTCCCATGTGGTACAGTCATAATCTCATCAGTACCCTCTTACTGTGACAGATGATCAAGTGCTCATTCTTCTGTGATGGAGCACTTTGAGGATGTCTTGGAGACTTACCAGGAATCTCTTAGCTGCAGTCCTTTGATGTGTATGAGGTGCCCTGTGGCTAAACTTTATTTCTTTCCTCTTTGGCTCCTGGGTTGTAAAAAGCATTCTGAGATTCTCTCTGAAGAGTGTACTTATCACTTCTGATGGTGCTCTTAATTGAGAATCAATACTCAAAGTTCATTTAGAACACTCTAGTGGTCTTCTACAGGGTCTACATCTGGCTCCACATTTTGCCCCAAACAGGAAGCCCAGGGTACCTCTTGTGCAGCAATCTTTTTGGGATTAGGAGTGACCTGACTGCAGGCTGCATGAGCTGGGCTTTTACTCTTCTCTGATATGGTCAGGCCTCCCTGCAGCCCTAGTCCAGTGGCACCTGAAATTGGGTAAATAAAATTTTTCAGTTCTGGAGTAGTTTTAGTAGGTGTGTTTGGCTTTTCCACCAAATACATTTTTTTCTAATAGCTTCATCAATAATATAGATAATGTTTTGGCCTTCAGTTTTATCATTTCTCCTATTTCTCATGTTTAGAATTTAGTAGGGAAAAGGTGTCTCTTTAGTGGAGAGGCTGAAGAATCTCAGTGGTCTATAGGCCATCATCCTAAGAAACATTCGCCTGTTGGGGAAAATGTAGAATGAAATAAGAAAGAGCCTAGGATATGGCCTCTGCCTTCCACTTGTCATCCAGTTAGGAAGCTAGGCAAGAAAATCATAAAGTTCAAGTCAATGTGCTACCAACAATAATGTAAGTTCTTATTATTAACTATGTGTCAGACCTTATGTGTATTTTATCATCACAGCAACCTAGATTTAGGGACCATTACAATCTCTATTTTACAGATTGCAGCTCAGAGATCAAGTGTCCCAAGTTGGGAAGTGTCAGAGATAGAATTTGAACCCGGTTCCATCAGATCCCAAATTAGAAACTTCAAATCTAACCGGGAGCCAGACATGCACTTCTTCAATTTCAGGGCAGCATAATGACAAAGACCTTGACATGGCAAACAGTGTGCAGAACCAGGGCTTTCTGCTTAGGCCAATGCCATTTCCTGGCAATGACAGAACATCCCAGGTATACGTCATGAGTCTTAAAGCTCACCTCTAGCCTCCGGCCAGCTCAGACACTGTTCACTCGTGTTCACTGACCACTTGCATGTGCTGACTAGACCCCCAGTGCATCGTTGGCATATTCTGAAATTCATGTAAACTCTACTCAGAATCAGAAAAGCTTGTAAATTTTAAGCTTCCCAAAGGGTTACTTTTACTATATCTTATTATATATTTAAAGAAACATATCACATTAAATTTCACAAAAATAATAACTAACCTTCTCTTAATGGTGGTATTATATACATTTATTCAGTTGAGTCTTTTAATGATGTCATTATTATTATCATCAGCATCAGTATTATAATAATTATTTCATTTTAAAGAATCCAAGTCTCAGAGTTGTTAAGAGTGGCTTGTCAAGGTACACAGGTAGCAGCTGGGTGAACACTTTTCCAGTTGTAAATTCTATCCTCATTCTATTCTCTCTCTGTGCCTCGGATACTGCCAGTAATCCCTCTACCTTTTCCTTGGCGAGTTCCTCCAGATGATAAATACTTTCAAAAAGTTGCCAACGTGACTGCAAGAGCTAATTATTGGTTGGCTAGAAACAAAACGTATATCAGACCCTGTGGTGAAGCACAAAGTGCATTTATAGAGGCATTGTTTTTAATCATGAAAGGCTGGTGTGACAGGTAATTTTTTGAAATATTAAATTGTGTTTTGCTTTTCCAGCTATAAAAAAATGAATGAAGAATGAGCAGAATTTATGTTTTATGCTTTGTATTTTCCTCGCCTCATTCCCAAAAGGCAACAGAACTTTGTAATTCCTTCCCCTGGGTGTAATTGCTGAATCAAAGCAAAATTATTGGAAGAAAATCACTTTTTATACTGTCTTGTGGCAGCTTAAATTCATGCAGGATATCAAGAAAGGAAGGGAGGAGAAATAATTATCTTCCAGATGGAGGAGAAATAGATAAGAGCGATGAAAGAGTTTGGGTATACAACAAGATGTAAAAGAGGATGACAACCTGGTAATTTGCGGAATATTTGGGATGTGACATTGGCTCCATTATAATACTCTTGGGGGCAGAAGGACCCCCAGGAGGGAAGAATGACACCTGGTAAAATTCTGAATGCTGGACCCTAGACATTAGGGCTGGATCATAGGCAGAAATTAAGGTACCTGCACTTACAACAAAAGCCCCGATCCACAGTACTTTGAAGTTGAGTGTAGGTTGCTTGATGCCCTTACTGGCTCTTACAGGAATCCTCTTCTCCACCTTTGTAGGAAGGCAGGGACAGGAAGACGATTTTCAAAAGGATAAGTGTTATAGGCAGAGACTAGCTGGAAACTTGAAGCCAGATTTAATTTTATTTAAAAAATAATAAAATATATGTCCATGTGTGTGTATGGGGTAGAGTTGGACAGATGACCCCTACTATGTAGACTATCGTTCCCCCCTGGCTGTGTGGGAAAGAGGCTAAAAAGCACAGTGTAAGTGGAGTAGCTAAATAGTGATGCCCGCCAGAGGCTTAGAAAGGAGAAGTGGCAACTTATGTGACCTGCGTTTTCCATCCTTGTTAAAGATTCTACAACGATTTTTATATGAAAGAAGTTATAAGAAATCAAAATATTCCAACTCAGTCATTTTTACATAGAAATAGAGCACTCATTTCATGCTTTTGTGGGGAAGGATTAATAATTTGGAACAATAGTCACATCTTTTGTTACCAATAAAGTTATTGCCCAACATGTGATTTTACATCCTTTTTACAAACACCTAATAAAATGTTTCTGGTTTTTTTTTTGGGGGGTACTAGGGATTGAACCCAGAGGCATTCTACCTCCAAGCTATACCCCCAGCCCGATTTTATTTCTTATTTGGAAACAGGGTCTCACTCGGTTGCTGAGAGGCTCTCTAAGTTGCCAAGGCTGGCTTTGAACCTACAATCCTCCTGTCTCAGCCTCCCAAGTACTGGGATTACAAGTGTGCGCCACCACACCTGGCTTAAAATGTTTCTGCTGGCTCTAGTTCCAGAAAAAGCTCTCTAGGAACAGAGGTGGGATTTCACTAGTGAGCCATTAAAGCTGCTAGAAGCAAGTAATCCTGCTGATTTTGGTCCACCAGACTAGAAGAAGCTGGTTTGCTCCCCCTCAGAACTTGGAGGCTGGATTTCATTTTCAAATGCAGAAAAAGAAACAACCTTGGTATCCCACCCCTGCCTTCAGCAGCAGTCCCGATGCCCCAGACCTTCTGCCGCAGCCCTGCTGGCACTCTGGGGCAGCGCCATCAGATACTCAGGGCTCTGGGGTGCTCAGATTCTTGCTCTCCCTAGAGCCCCAGGCTGTCAGATCCACCGATGCTTCCAGGTTGCCAGCCTCTTTCAAATGCTTCCATAGAACCTATAGCTGAGCAGGCTCAGAAGTCTGAGTCAATAGGGCTCCTTCTTCCAGACTAGGTGTCTAACACTAAGATACCCTCAACGAAGGAAAGTCCCACTGAGGGAAGCCGGAGCATCGTCCTAAGAGGACTGGAGCAAACTTGTAAGGACACCTGCTCTCCAAGTACAGGGAACTCTGCGGAGGAAGCCATGCTTCCTGAACCAATAATGAGTTAAAGCTTCCAAAGGTTCATGAGGATTTAAAATTAGCTTCAATGGAGCACAAACTCCAGCAGACTATCCACAGACACATGTTGAGGTCTTTGGGAGCTGCCCTCATATAGTTAGGACTGGCTCAAGTTCTAAGGGACAATACTTTCTGCTTGGGACCTACCCATCATTAGTATGGCCACCAAGTTCCCCTTGTCCCTTGTTCCTCAGGGCTGAGAAACAGCATCAAAACCTGAAAAAGTTTCAAAGGCCACTCAAAGGTCTCCAAAGAGATGTATAGGACGACAACATTAAAAATACTAGTTATATTCATTTTCGCCTAATAGATAAAAAAGTTATGCTTTAACATACATAATGGATAGTGGCGTCCTCACTTGGTCCAGGTGTCACTGAAGGTGATTTCAGAACTCGAAGGGCTGACAGCTGCACGCCCATACACCCGTTCAAACCCACGGTGGCACAGTGCAGTTCACGAATGTGTGAGCCTGTGGATTTATGAATGTTGGATCACAAAGAGTAGAATCTTTATAGTACAGCACTGCCATTTGTAATAACATAAGGTATGACCATATAAATCTACTTTATGTATTGTTTTGATTTTTGCTTTGTGCAACACAGTTCCCTCGTTATCTTTTGGCAAAGAAATGAAAGAGTAACATTTTTCTTACAATAAGTGACAAGAGTTCCACATTTGCTGGCCTTTTCTGTGATGACAAGTAGCTGTCAATAGAATGCCACCTGACAGAGATACTCAGAAAGATAAAGACACTTACTGCTTACTGCCTCCTTTCAAGGTAAAGGTGAAAATCTAACAGTGAGTGAGAAAATAACTATTTGTTTTGTCTTTAATCCTGCCATGGGAAAAGAATGTTGAAAATGGATGTTTGGAAATGTTTACATCACTGTTGTCAAAAATGATGTCTCATTTCTTACATTTTAACTTCTCACATCTTCCATTAAAAAAAAAATTGAAACAAGTCTCTAACCTGTTTTAAGATCTTTCAACTGAAGAGTTTCAGGAAGCTTTGGAATCATTTAATGAAAATATTAAAATGTAATGTCCCTTGTGATTCATTTACAAAATAATTTGATTCTACAATGTATTCATGTATTGAAATATCAGATTATGCCTTCAAAATATATAGTTATTATTTGCCAATCAAATAAAAAGACTAAAAATATATTTAAAATCCGATTTTGACACCAGGATAGATGGAGTTTATTAGAATTTAACAGTACAAGTGAATGAGTCATGATGTCAGTGGGCAGAAGAAATTAATATCACGATTGAGAAAGTGTTGTTATTAATGAAATTCTTCCATGGGATCCACCGATCTTTTGAAAAATATTTTGTAGCTATTACAAACATCAAAACCAAGTATCAAAATAAAATAAACACAATTATTTGATTTCTGCAACATAAAGCATTAAACCCAAAATTTGTTTAAATGATGGAGCATATTCTATAACATCACAATATCAAAAATATTAACAATAACTTTAATGAGCCCTTAAGTGCAGACTTTTGCTTGATTAATAAATATAGTTAGATGTTTAAAAATTCAAAATTTATGCTCATTATTTTCTTTGTATAACATCTATTTTGGTAAAAGGTTAGTATTGTGCAAAGTATCTTTACCATTTTACATTTGTACCTATATGTTCTTATCTGCATCTATCTACCTAATTGTGTCCATACTGGTACTTATATATCTATCTAGAGAATAAAAAAATATGTTGGGATGCACAAGCATTCTAAAATAGCTGGCCATAGCATTTTTTTGTGATACTGGGGATTGAACCCAGGGGCATTCTACACCCCCAGCCCTATTTTATTTTTTTACTTTGAAACAGGGTTTCACTAAGTTGCGGAGGGCCTTGCTAAGTTGTTAAGACTGGCTTTGAACCTGCAATCCTCCTGTCCCAGCCTCCCAAGTAACAGAATTACAGGCATGTGCCACCATGCCTGGCCCTGGCCATAGCTTTTGATCCACGACTTGTATCAGAAGTTCTGATAATAGCTAGTCTCTGTATCCCTGGTGTTAAGCAGAAAGCCTGGCTATGCTCAATAAATGTTTGATAAATAAATAAAAGCTTCAATATGTCTAGAGGCTGGAATTGTACTCATATAGAAATAAGCATCCATGAGTTCTTTCAAAATGTTTTAATCCAACCATATGTGCACAGAGCAGCAGAACAAAATTGCAAAATATTTATGCCTTTGCAAAAAGATTCCTTTCTGTTAGGTCTGGGGAAAGGGACCGGATGTCTCTGTTATTAACCACTAGATGGCAATAGTTCTACATTACTCTGCCTTTTCTTCCTCCAGAGCCTTCTCTAGTGGTCTTGGAGGTGGCACCTAGAAGTGATTATTTCTGCAGATATTTGCCAAGAAAAGGCATATAAGCTTTAGGAATTCTGAGACTGACAATGCCAATGAAAAGACATTTCTGATTTTGTTTCTTGTTGCATATGTCTATGACTATTGCAACAGTTACCCACCAATTTGATTATCTTGGAACTATAAATCATTATAGCAAAATCCATAAAAAATTATTTTAAGCTGTGAGTCCATAAAGGTCTGCATATGGAAAATTTAAGATAACTGTGGTGCTTTTATAAAGCATTCCAATATTCTCTGACCCCCCCCCTTCCTTCCCTCTAACCTCATGGCATTGGAAAAACAGCACAGCTACAGATATGTAGATGGCAGAAGTGACAGTTTTGTTCTTGCTCCTTCTCCTCCCTGACTATTGCTGTGTATTCACAAACAAGCCATCTAACTGTGACTCAGAGCTGTCTAGTTTCTCTTCCATGGAACACATCTAAAGAGAACCTGCAAAATGCATGTGATTTTGGGAGAAAAAATGACAGAATTGAAGATAGGGTGACGACTATATAGCATGAAACTCTCTTCAGCTCCATACCTTGGGAAAATGATACCATGTAATTTTCTTTTGAAATAGGAACAAAAATGAATCCAAGCTCTCATGGGCTGTTTTGTTTGAATTCATTCATGTAGCCATAGCAGGGGTGAGGAAAGAAATCATATGTACAATCCAGGAGCTGATGTGATCACTAATAGCTATGTCTAAAGCCTTCACAGATGAGGCCTAGATTGCTTTGTTTTCTATGAATTTAGCAACTATTAGCTCAAGATGACTCAAAAATTGGGGAAAGAAACAGGTTAACTTAAATTCAAAGAAAAACTTCTTGACTTTTCAAACTGAATCTTTTTGTTTCTCAGACACTTTTGGTAAATATAGCTCTGATGGGTTCAGAAATACTATTTTATTTTAGCATCTTCCTTTTCCATGACAACTGTCGCCTGTTCCCCTCCCTTGATTTTAAGATTATTCTGAGGGCCATGTTAATGGGGGGGGGAGAGAGACAATGCAGCTAAACTATTTCTTTTTAAAACTGAACAAACATTAGGGATGAAGAAACAAAGCCTCACAGGTTTTTGTGACATTTGGCTATCTTATAGTGGAAAATAACCCAAGTGACTAATCTCCCTGGTGCTTTCTGCATTTATTTAACTTAAATTCCATCTCAATCTGGTTCTAATTGGTTTCTTCCAGAGAGAACACTAAAGAATTACTTTGGGATTGAATCTTCTCTTGACCACCTACAATTGGTTAATTGTTGAAAGTTGCATCAAAAACGCACCACATCAATTAGAATCAATGTGGTGTCACCAATAGAGCCGCCCTTCATTCAGCAAGCTCACACAGATTCCCCAGCACTGTGTCTTCTGTAACAGAGTCCAGACCTGAAATGAGAAAAGGGGAAAGGGTCTTCCTTTGGTGTATGCATTTTATTTTTCTCTTTTCAGGGAAAATAATCTTTTCAGATATCTCCTAGCTAGCTTACTTTTCTCATTCTTTTTTTTTTTTTTTGGCCAGAAGTAGGCTTTTTATCTCCTCTAGGTTAGAGAACCTAGAGAAGTATATAGGATTTCCTTAGCTCTCTTAGACTAATCATGACCCTTTCTCTAGATTTAGGTATAATGTCACCTGAACACACCTGGAGTTCTGTTAGACAGGAAGAAATTGATGAGTGGTGGTTGGAAGGGAAAGGAGAAGTTGGGTGATTAAGGAACTCTGCCTGCTACAGACAGCATTGCACACGATGGGGAGTACAGACACTTTTATGTGGCTGCATGGAATTCCATGAGGAAACGGTAAAAGGTAAGGGTGAGACAGCAAGGAGTGTGAGAATATCATTAGATCTTTTCTATCAAAGGAGTAGCTTGACTTAAACTCCATTTTGTAAAACCGTCATTTTGTGAAGTTAGCATTCTTGGAAAATTGCAAGTGCCAAACCCTCCCCGGTATCCCCTCCAGCCAATTGCGTGAAGATTGTGATGCTATTTTCCACCAATAGGAGTATAGTGCGGGAACTTTGTGTTAGAAATAAAAGACCCAGCAGGTTTGCACCATTTGGTTCCTACACACCTGACTGTACTGGTGGCAAGATCCCTGTTTGCAAAGAGTAAAATCACCTTGCCGAGCCACTTTCAAACATGTGTCTTTTCTTACTATGCCATGGAAATTTATTTCTAACAGCAGGACCTAGATCAGGCTTTTATGAGTCAGTATATTCTCAATAGGCAATGGAGATCCTGTGAATGTTTTTTATGTAATTAGTTTATTGATCTGGGGTATATCTAATATCCACGACTTGATAGTAGCCATTCTATGTCTGAGAATAGATATCCAGGGTATTTTGTATGTTCAATGTTTAGTAGACACTGTTTGGAGCAGTGGATAGGGGATGGCAAGAGAAAAGTGGATTATACAGAATGGATGGGGGAGGCCAAGTCTGTTTGATACATCGGTTGGAGAGGAGAGGGGTCTGTAGCACTGGAAAGACAGTGATTGGTTTGTCTCTAGTACACGGCAATGCAGGACTTTGGAGCTCTATGTAATTTACATGGAGTTGAGGATGGAGGGAGACCACCACTATAAGGACAATGGTAAGAAAGTCTGCAAGTGTGGTCCAGGAGCAGGAAGGCTTGTCTCAGCATAGAATACAAGAGGACTCGGGTTTCTGTGGCCCTCAATGTGGAATGGCTGATAATCCTGGGGGTGGGAGACAGCACATGGACAGCACAGGATAAAAAATTTTAGGTGAGAAGCTCATAATTTGAAGAAATAGCAGGTCAAGGGCCAGTGTTTCTGCAGCCATGAATGAGGCAGGGCTGAAATGGGAAGGTTCAACTGTATTAGAAATGGGGGAGGGCACAGTGTGTCTCCAGAACTAAATTGTGGAAGAGACTGAGTGACTGCAGCATGGGATGACCAAGGCCATAGTCTGTCCAGCACCATGGAAGGGGTCTGTTTCTCTGCCCAACTGTTATGGCTGAGGTTAGAGCCACCTCAGCCCTGCAGAGAAGGGAAATTCTCTGGACCCCTGGTTGGGTAAGGTATTCTGTCTCAACCACGAGATGGGAGTTCGGTACTTGTAGCCTGCTTTTTATTGGGCTGTCTTGGGCTTGCTCACTTCACAGTGAGAGAGTGCGTCAGGGTCCACTGTGCTTTCAGAATTAATCTAGGGCCTGCCATTTGTGACCTTACCACTAAATGCTGACGTAGAGCAGTGAATCCACTATGGTGGACAAGGTGAGGCCAGATGTCTGCGGCACCATGGGGGAGGTCCAGTGTGCCTGCCTCCCTACCAGTACTGGGACATGCGCCTCTCACTGGAGAGGCTTTTACAAGCCCCCAGACTTGCAGGAGCCTGGGTGTCTTAAATAATAGGGAAAAAGAGTGGGAAGTTTGAAGAACTGTTGGGATAAGGATTCCATATGGCTACATCAAGGACTAGTGACAGAGCTGATGCCTGCAAAGCCCTGGAGGGTAAACAATCTGAGTATTTGAAAAAAAAAAAGCTGTGGTTAATGATGGTTGTATATAAGGGGAAAATTTGACAAAAGCAGAGGATAAACTGTATTGTATTTATTGTATGCGTTCTGTATGACTGTACCGAATTGTCCATTCATAAATATGCATCACCATCACCTCGTTCAAATGCCTTCTCTTCTAATGACAGCCCAGGACAAGCAGTACATTCATCTTCTGGAATGCTCTTCCCCATTGGTTCAGATTTAAAATGAGCCAGTGAAAACCGCTCACATGTGATTTGCAAAGTGGATTAGGCGAGGCCCCTATTCCCTGGAGACTGTTGCAGGCAGATGCCGGGATAAACATGAGGGTCACAGCAGTTCCCTAGGGAGGTATGGAAGCCTGGATCCACTTCAGCGGTTCCAACGGAGGCTGTTGGTAGCTTTTAGACCTTCAAGTCCCAGCTTTTGCAGTGGGAGTGGGGGCGCCTAATCTCTATTTTAGACTTGTACAAATGTAGGCAACATGGGGTGAATTCTGTTTTTCTAATTGAATACAAACTGATACAGCAACTCTAACACTCCCTATGCTCTCTCTCTAAACTTTTATCTATTGGATTGGGCACAATAGGGGGCAGGAAGCACAGCCATTTCTACAAACACCTGACCAGATTGCATTTGCAGAAATATAAAGTGGAATTACTGAATTCTCTTGAGGCACCAGGAATTTGAACATCTTTTTTTGGTTATGTTGGTTTTAAATCTGTCAGCAATAGTCCATTGAGACTCTTCTGCCAGCTTATGATTGTGGTAGAAATGAAAGTGAGATTTTCACTGTGTGTTTAGGGGCTGCATCCTTTATGAAACAAGCTGAGGTTATGACAAAACATAACGGAGCAATAAAGTAATAAACAAAAGTACTCGGAGTAGGGGTCCAAAAACTAGAAAGCAGTCAGAACTGGAGTTACTAGAGAAGACTCTGGGGTGGGGAATTTGCTGATGATGTTGTTTTTTAAAGTGGGGTAAGCCGGGCGTGGTGGTGCACACTTGTAATCCCAGTACTTGGGAGGCTGAGAACGGAGGATCCGGGTTCGCGGCCAGCCTCGGCTACTTAGTGAGGCCCTCCGCAACTTAGTGAGACCCTGTTTCAAAATAAAGAATAAAAAATAGGGCTGGGTGTATAGCTCAGAGGTAGAATGTCCTTGGGTTCCATCCCCAGTACTGCAAAAATAAATAAATAAATAAATAAATAAATAAATAAATAAAATAAAGTGGAGTAAGATATGCATAACATAAAATTTACCATCTTAACCTCCCCTTTTCCTTTTTTTTTTTTCAATACTAGGGATTGAACCCAGGGATACTCTACCACTAAGCCACACCCCCAGCTCTTTTTATTTTATTTTTTATATTTTGAAACAGAGTCTTGCTAAGTTGTCAAGACTGGCCTCAAACTTGTGATCCTCCTGCCTCAGCCTCCAAAATACTGAGATTACAGGCATGGGCCACCCCACCTGGCTCCACCTTAATCCTTGTAAGTGTACAGTTCAGGAAAGATACAGTTCATAATATTCACATTATTGTACAATCAACCTTTTATTTTGCAGAATGTAACTGTATCCAAACAGTTCCCCATTCTTTGTTCCACCTTCTCTACTCCTCAGCCCCTGGCAACCACTATTCTACCTTGTGTCTCTATGGATTTGACTAGTCTAGGCATCAATCACATATAAGTGGAATCATACAGTACTGTCTTTTTGTGTGTGGCTTACTTTACTTAGCATAATGTCCTCAAGGTTTCCTGGGATGAGTAGTTTTGGAGAAAGCCTCAAAGAACTAATAGAATTTGGATACATAGAAAAGGAGACTGCAGCAGGGTAACATATATATTTATTTAATATACTTTGCAATTGCCGGTTTATATGAGATAGCTACTTATGATGAAGAATACTTTTATTGTTTTACATGGCTACCAGGTGTAATATTCAAGGAACCATTTTATCACAATAAAAAGCATAAATAAAGCATATAAAAAGGTTTAGAAATTTGACAAAATTACTGTTAGCATGCTAAAGTTTAAGAAAATTGCTTTGGTCATTGCATACCAAAAGGCAGAAGTATAATAAGTATGTAAATAATTTGAGTAATATAATTGACTTGTGTTTTTATAAACATATAGTTTAAATATATGTCTCCAGCTGTGAACCTTATAACTAGATGATTTTTATGTAATTTGTACTACCTTGAAAAATATCAGTAGCCAAGGATATAATGCAACATGTAAAAACCAACAAATAAACTATGGGTTCCCACTTTAGGACAAGATCAGTTAGCCATTTCAGCTTCAGTTATCAAAGGAGACGAGACATGCAGAGGAAATTAGAATAAGTGAGAAGTCCTTTGTTGATTAGGTCTTGGTCTTTCTGCTACGCACTTTCTTCCTTTGCTTATCTGTGAAATGTGACAAAAGCGATCTAAGTTCTCCTTCCAACATTCTGTGACATTATGCATATAATTTTCATCCAGATAAAAGGAGATGAAATTTTAATATTCATTGACAAGTGTTTATTGATGGTATGTTCCATGTGGGCCCTGTACTATTTGGTGAGAACGGACATGTGAAGGAGTTATGAATCAGGGAACACCCAACTATGTCTGGAATATTTGGGGGAGGCTTTCTAAAAGAAAACATTTTTAAAATCAGTCTTGAGAAAATGCATAATATATCCAGAGCACAGAAAAACATATCCATCATTTTCTTTCCAATGAGTGATTTATGATCCTCAAAATACATTGCACGATTCCTTTTCATGTTACTAGTTCTGATGATGATTTTAGAACTAGAGAAAGAAAACAAGTTATTGCATCTGAGAAATCACCCCACTGGGCCAAAGCATGTAAAATAAAGTTTGTGATGTTATAAAGGAAGTTGAGAGTTAAAGAAAACAGGGAATCAAGCAGAAACCAAAAAGTCTGAGAAATCAATTGGAGTTAAAAGATCAGTCAAGAAAGGCAACACAGTAGCAGTAGGCTGGCTACTGGTAGAGTAATCCATACTGTTCCTAAAGGGTCTTTACAGACACACCAAGAGAAGGTGATAAGGTTAGTGGTAAAGAATACCTAACTTCTAATAAAGCTGAGTTTCATCTTATTACAAAGGGCTATAATTGCTATCTCAGTGAAAACTAGAAAGGGTATCATTCAATAAATAAGTATCCAGGATATTTTTTGGTGCCAACTAGGGAAGTAAAAATAAATGATAGTTCAAGTGGATATTAGAAAATGCCTGGCTGTATCTAAAATGGGCTTTAATCCAGACAAATATGAGTTTAATCCCAAGCTCTGTGATTTAACAGCTGAGGGACCTTGGCAAGTCACTTATTTCGCTGAGCCTTGGGGTCCTAAACTGTAAAATCACACTAGTGATAGCATTCTGCAACACTGAGTTGCTGCGATGATTAAATGAGATAATGAGGATGAAATGTACAACACAAGCCTCATGTAGAGCAGATGCTCAGAATATATTAGCTCCTTCCTCTCTCTAGAGTAGTTCCTAGCCTACGCCAACCTGGCTGAACCAGCCAGGGCGTAATCAAGAGATGGAAACCACACAGCGATTTGAATGAAGGAAGATTAATAGAAAGACTATTACAATAACAGGGGATTAGAGCAACAAAGGAGTGGGTAGTAAAAGGTAAACAGAACTCTAAAAAATATAGGAATGGCAGATAGAAAGGGCACCTCTAGGGATATTATAGAGCATCCAAGAAAGAGCCCCCTTCACCTCTCTCCCATGGCTGAGATCAGCTCCTATTGGAGGTGGAGTGACTGTGACTCCATAGTTACTGGATGGCAGAGAAGTTGCTGTGTGCTATACCATCAAAAACGGATCTAGGTCTATCTTCTACAGTGCTGGAAAACTGTTCACAGGGAGGCATCTTGCCTGAGGCATTCCACTGCAAACCACAGAGGGGGTGCTGGAGGAAGCTGCAAGTGTTGCTGGCCACTGTGCACTGCAGGATATAGGTGCTGGAGAAGACATCTGGGCCACAGAACCCAGCTGCTGGAGAAACCACATTACTGCAGGAACTGGGTGCTGGAGGAGCCATGCATGATGTAGCAGCCTCATCTAGGGAAGCTGCCTGTGCAACAGAGCCAAGATTGGAGAAGCTGTGTGTACTGCAGGAATTGGCTACCAAAGAAGCACCAGACACCACAATAGACTGTGGAGTGGAGCACAATGGACCTAGAAAAATGGAAGATCCCATTCCTCCATCCTTGATTATCTCTCCAGAACTCTACTGGAAAAGCTTAACAGCCTCCTATCTGAAAAAGAAGAAATAAAGAGCCCAGCTCCATAGATGGAGCAATGAAGAGTAATGAAGAGTAATGAGAGGCAATAAAAATGACCATTGACACAATGGCTTACTATTTACTTTTTTTGGCTTATTTTTTACTTCTTTTTTTAGTCTCCTCTTTGGAATGAATCAGCATGGACCCTGTAGACATATGCAGAGATGCAGTAGGTATGTAGATGTGAACGGTCAAGTAAAGATCAGCTGTCTAGCTGCTGGGAAGGGCATCTTGGGTGGCCGACTACCAAGATCAGGGAAGGAACTTTAGCTTTTGTTCTCTCCCAAGTGCATCCTACCCCCATCACCTACCTATGAAGAAGAAATTGCTAATCTTATTAATTAAATTCTGAACCATAGATTCATCCACAGGTGCTAGTGGTCAGAAATCAATGCTACACCTTTTCTCTTTCACTTCTTTTATTCTGTGGTGCTCTTGAGAAGAATTCTGCCACTTCTCATTTTTTCCCACAAAACCACCTGAGCAACCTGGTCAGTGTGTCAGGGCCCTGTACCATGTGGCTACTCAATAGGCGGTAAGATTCCAAGATGTGAAATTAGGCCAGGGGCAAGAAGAGCACTGTAGATCTTAGATTTAGATTCAGCAACATTTTGCATCATGAGTAATTAGATACTCACCCAAGGGATAATCAAATGATATCTGTTTCCAATTGTCTTTGTTTATCATGTCTGTCTCCCTGTAGAATCTGCAAGGACAATTGTGATTTGCAAAACATGATTTGGGCATTTACATTTTTGGCCACTATACCAACAAACACCTTCAAAATACCATCTTAACATAAAGAGGAACAAAATTATGTCATTTGCAAGAAAATGGATGGACCTGGAGAA
The DNA here is from genome assembly GCA_004027185.1 of Glis glis. Taxonomy (NCBI): domain Eukaryota; kingdom Metazoa; phylum Chordata; class Mammalia; order Rodentia; family Gliridae; genus Glis; species Glis glis. The sequence goes on from PVJS01007379.1 coordinate 26,308, forward strand.
TGTTATATTAAGTGAGATTAGCCAGTCACAGGGAGTCATATGTTTTCTCTCATATGTGGAAGCTAGAGAGTAAGGAGGATACAAGAGGGACTTGGGATGGTGGAGGAGAAACCCCAATGGAGCAAGGGAGGTGGCCCAGGGGAGGGAGAGTTAACAAAGGGGGCACTTCCATTGATGATATGTACAAATGTAAGAAATGCTGATCTCAATATCATGTTTGGGGAAGGGGAGGGTGTGGGGAGGGAGCAGGAGAGAAACTCACCAAGTGTTGGTTGTGTGCATGTATGTCACTATCAGTCTGAACTACATAATGATGTGAAACTACAATGCACCAATAAAAGTGTGTGTATATATATAAAATAAATAAATATAGACAAAAAATTCCATTTTAACTACTGCCATCTTGTTTTTGCAGCCAAATGCCTAAAGTGGTTGGCTTTAAAATCTAAAAAAAAGACTTCTTTTTTAAATAGTCAGAAGAACAGAAATATGAAAGAAGTAATTTATACTTTCCAACAGAAGTATTTATATGGCAACTTTACAAGCAAGCATCCACATGTTTATTTTAGTCATCTTCACAATTTTTATGTGATATTGTTATTCTTACTCTACTTTATGCCAAAGGAAACTGAAGTTGAAAGGTTAGATTCATTTCTCAGAAATGGATAATTTAAAACAGCAGAGTAGGGACCTAGGTGTAGGTGCTGATTCTTAATTCCATGTTCTATCAATTAAATACGGATATTTTTAAATTCCTGGCACATAGTAGGTATTTCATACATAATGATCTTTCAGGTCCCTGGCTTTACTGTGCTAGCTGCTTTCTATGCACAGGAGGTGGTCTGTTGATGCAGCCAGTGTTCAGCTCCCATTGCTATGGTAATGCTAATTATTTAACATCTTGTTCTAAAGGCCAAGATCCCAACTGAGATCATCCATGGGGCTCCTGCTATAATGAGCAGGGCTTCTGGTGGTGGGAAGAGATACATTTTGATCGCTTTCTACAGTTTTACAAAGTTGTTTTGCCATTTGTAATTTTCCTTTATTGGGAAACAAGATAAATTCACTGAGTCTGTTCATGCTGTTTAAACTTCTACATTTTTTTAAAGTCCTTCTTAGGAAGTGTAACTCTAAAAACAGCATTTAGAACAGCAGAGTCAATTGTTATGGATAGATTCAGAGAGGAAAACAGAGAACATCTGATGGTTGTAAATGGAACTTTTCCAAGTATATTTACTGTTGAGGGCTAACGGCCTTTGAAAAAAATCAATGTTCATGCACTGTTTTCGCCATACCACATTTAAACATCCCTTGTTCATTTACTGGATATGACCCACGCAAATATACCATTTTATTGGCAACATAGGACAGTAGATTCGTTTTCTATTAAAAAGAAAATGAGGTAAGATGCTCTTCTTCCTTTCCCTCTCTCTCTCTTTTTATATTATCTCTATGAAACATTCCTGAGCTTTCTGTGCATCATCCCCAGGAGTAAATGTCCTCCTGGACTCTGGTAACACCACATTTCCCTTTTCTTCTTCAACACGAGGGGAGATATGTATTTTCTGTAAGTATGAATCTCTGGGTAACATTCCTTCCTTCATTTCATCCCTCCAGATCCCTCCTCATTTTTGCTCTTCTAGCTTTCCAACATAAGCGAGACAATTCTTTCTGTTTTAAAATCTTAAAAGGATTTCTATTTTCCTATCTGAACCTAATCAATAGGTTTCAAAATAAAGCATAAAAAAATAGGGCCGGGGGAGTAGCACGGAGGTAGAACGCCCCTGCGTTTAATCCCTGGTACTGCAAAAAAAAAAAAATAATGAAAACAAATCAATATGTTGATTTTAAAGTGTGTCCAGTGCTTCGAAGGAAGGAGATAAACAGAGTAAAATGGTGCTCTTCAAATATTATCTAAGCAGGGTGTGGTGGTGCACACCTGTAATCCCAGTACTTGGGAAGCTGAGAGAGATGGATTGCAGGTTCAAGGTCAGCATCAGCAATTTAGCAAGACCCTCAACAATTTAGTGAAATCCTGTTTCAAAATAAAAAAAAAACTCACAAAACAACAACAATAACAAAAAGGACTAAGGGTGTAACTAGGAGGTAGAATGCCCCTGGGTTCAATTTCTAGTACCAGTACCATGATTAATAATAATAATAATTATTATTATTATTATAAAGACTATCTAAGCTCTCTTAAAAGCAAAGAGCTATTTGAGCTACAATGCAGAGTATGAGACAGTATTAATAGTAAGGATATCTGGAGGAAGTATGTTTCAGCTAGAGGGGACCTTCTTTGGATGATCATTAGTGGTAGCTTGGATTAGAGGGATGGTGGTGGAGAGGAAAAGGATGGACTCACGATGAATTTTCAAGTAGAACCAAAAATAATTGCTAAGGAAAAAACAAAGCTACTGAAATTCCTGCTCAACATTTTAGCCTTTTGAGTTGTTTTCTGAGAGGTTCACTGGAATCTCACTACACATGTGGAGCCAAATTTGGGGGGATTTCACATGCAGATTTGGAGGCACCCTTCTGTGGTCCCATTCTTTTGTGTACTTTTCTCTTGCACTGAGCAAAATGGGAGAGCTACCATGTGAAAAGCCAGTGAAATGTGGATCTCGCCCAGTGTGCTTTCATTCCTTAAAGCATCTTTATGTGCTTTTAGTTGATATAGACATACAGATACAGATATATCTATGTTTGTTCAGAGTTTATAATTGTGATTGACAGGAGAGAGTGCAATATAAACTATTCTGCCCTACTGTCACTAGGATCCTAGCAATTGAATGGATAAATCTTAATCTTAAGAGAGAGTTCTGGAGCCCAAAGATAAAAACTGATATTTACAACAGGGAAAAACAATCTAGCAAAGTGCTTCCTATTATTGATTTCACATTAAAATCACCTGGTGAAAATTTTAATAATCTATGAGGCTGGTACTACACCAAATCAATTACATCAGAATCTCTTGAGGTTGGATCCAGGCATCAGTATTTGTTAAAATTGCCCAGGTGGTTTAAAAGTACACCTAGACTTAAGAATCACTCATTTTTGAAAGAGGGTGAAGGTAAGAGAAATCGATCCAGATTTGAGCACAGAAAATTTTATTTCTGTAACAGCACTCGCCCAACTCATGTGCCTTCTCTTCCTGCATGGTCCTGAAATAGAAAATTAAATTGCCCACTCTAGCTGTCTGTCTCTTCCAACTTGAAATAGTCTCTTTCAAGTTGTCAGTCTATTTCAGACACTTAGTCTTGACCATAGACTGACTTTTTAACTTTGCCCATCTCTGTGTATATGTGGTAGGAAGTGGAGAGGCCTAAGTGCTTGTTCAGCATGCATGCATCTGAGGTGGTAGGGGTAAAGAATGAGAGCTATTGTAGGATGGTTCACCAGCTTCCTTTCTATGTGCGCGTTCCTCACTTACCAAGTCACTGGGCACAATGCTATGCTGTCAGATTCCTTGCTTTTGCACCTGCTGTTGAAGTCTAGGGTCACAGGTGGAACCTCTGACCTCTAAGCCCCCAGGTATGCATTCCCCTCAACCAAGACCCATGCCTCCATGGCTTTATCCTTTTCCTCATTATTAATTCCCAGTTGTATATATAAAACACCAAACTAAAGTTTTTAAATGAAGACTTATTAATAAAGGTGAAACTTTAGTAATAATAAATGGGACAGAAGTTATATCATATTTATATATTTGAAGAGAGCAAACCTTAAGACATATCCAGTAAGAGTTATGCCTCTTACCTAACTTATTCCTCAATCATTCATCATTTCCTGTTACTTCTGGGTCTCTTATTCTGGGAACTGTCTATTCCAATGATAACTAATAACTTAGTTTTTTAGGGAGACCTTTTCTTCATACACTCAATCAGAAAATGAAAGATAATTCTAGTATCCCTTTAAAAAAAGATGAACACACAGTATTGAATAGCTCATTTTTGTAAGTTTGAAATAGAAAACTCAAAATAAAAAATTACATAAAATAGAGCATTAAAAATTTTAAAAGATTGAAAAAATGATAGATACATGGAAAATATGGATGCTATAAATACATTTGGCAACAAAACACACAGTTTTGTCTGAGAAATACAATTGAAGAGATACATAATTTAAATAATATATGATCAGCAAGTTCACAAACTGCATATTTTTTCATGAATTAAGAGAATGTTCGTAAAAAATTAATATCTTAAAGAAAGTAGATGAAGAATCTGGGACTCTAGTTTGTCTCAGCATGCACCATTATCCAATGTCTCCTTCCTGATTGTGGGACTCTACTTAAAGGTGTTGTCTTAAGATTGAGGGAAGAGCTCCGGTACTAACTATGGAGTTGTGGCTAGCAGAATCTAAACTGTAGTTGACTAGATGGCCCAAGGTCTCTACCTAAGGAGCATTGAGTCTAGGAGATGAACAGGTGGCTGTAAGTCTAGGATAAAGAATCAAGCAAAGCAGAGGAACAAGTTCAAACAATTGAAATTATATACAACCTTAGTACTAAAATTGTGATCCCCAGATGAGCATCATCAACACTGCCCAAGAGCATGTTAGAAACACAGAATCTCAGATCCCAGAGGGAGTACAGTCTGGCGGTGACAGCATGACCCTGCGCAGCCACGGGCATACGTGAATCCCATACAGTTGCAGGTGTTCCTGCTCCCTACATGGCCACAGGTGTGCGTGGTCACTGTACAGTTGCAGGTACACACACCTCTCATGTAATAGCAGGTGCACGCACATCTCGCGCATGCGCATTATAAACAGTTATGTGCAATGATTAAGCAGTGTAACACATGTGCAATGACTATGCAAAGTATAACACGCATGTGCAATGACTGTGCAAAATGTATCACACGTGTGCATGTCCCGCTGGCGTGGGCGTTTGCCATTCTGTACAGAACCCTATATAAGGAACAGGTCTGGAAATAAAGTTGCTTTTACTGTTTGTTTGCCTCTAGTTGGCGGCTCTGCGTGTTTTCTTCTTGGCTGGGGATCTCACCGCCTGCAACCACAGCTGGCCCCTGACACCACCACATACCTACTGAGTCCAAATATTCATTTTAACAAGATCCCCAGGTAGTCTGAAGGCACGTTAAAGTTCAACTGCTGGTCTAGGATATAGCTCAAAAACAAAGCAAGGTTCTCTAGAGTTCTAGGGTCATAATTCAGTTCTTCATTATTATAAAGCTAATGCAGGTAGTATATGATATCAAAAAGTGGGAAGTAATGCAGGGGAAGGAAAGTCCACTTATTTTGAACAAGTGGATGGTGAAGAGCTATGCAAGTCATATAAGGATGAATTTACTTGAACACTATTCTAGTTATGGAATGTTTGACCTGAAATAGCTCTCCTCTCCTGAGAGTCAATGCTTCTCCTTTGGCTAAGCTGGAAGGAAGTGAAAAGCATTTCTAATTGAGTTGCAAAAGCCCAGGACTAGCAGTGATAACTCAAAATAAACATTACATGCTAATTCAAATATTTGTAGGTAAGAGGGATTGAAACTGAAAGCACACTTAGTTAATTAGGTAGGGTCTTAAATCCTGAGTTTTATCACACCTAATAAATGAGACTTGAATGAATTGTCTGATATGACAGCTGCTAAAGTCTTACTTTCAAAACAACAGTCAATGTTGAACAAAGGGAGGTTGGGCCTAGGCTTGGCATTTTTACTTTTCATACAGCTTTGCATAACCTGACAGTTTTCTCAATGAAATGGCCGTGATGAAATTGTTTACTTATAATTATGGTTTCTTGATTTTCATTTGTTCTTTCAACAAACATTTATTAAACACATTTTACATACCATATAATGAGTTGGATTCTAGGCATACAGAACTGAATAAGGTCCGTTTCTGACCTTTGGGTGGGTGTGTGGGGGGGACGAATGTGGAAAAGGAGGAGGAGGAGGAGGAAGAGGAGGAGGAGGAGGAGGAGGAGAAAAGGGAGGAGGAGGAGGAGGATCCACACTAATAGGGAAAAAGTCCTTGATAGTGGTTTAAACAAGGATATATAGAGCAAAGGAGGGACTGATGGAAGATAAGACTAGAGGGCCAAACAGAGGATATAAAACATCCTGAAGAAATGTTGAATGTTTATAACCTTTGCCAATGTATAAAATGGTTTAGCCTGTATATCTCATCTGCTTGTATTTCAGGAGCCATGTAAAGTAGTTAATCATCTTTTGCAAAGAAGGATCTGAACCTGAAGGAAGATTAGAGACTTATTTATGATCTTATGGGAAAATGAAGGGAACTGAGTGAGAAACCAGGTTTTCTTTTTGTTTGTTTGTGTTTTTTTTTTTTTGCAGTACTGGGGATTGAACCCAGGAGCATTCTAGGTTTCTGACCTTAGAGTCCCACATAACTAGCCCATCACTCATATAACTATTATATGTAATAACATATCCAAATATAACACTTTAGAACATTTTAGGATCCTTATCTATGCACTTGTTAATGTGGCCTTGGTGAGCATATATCACCCAATTGGCTGCTTGTTTGTGCTTTATGATGAAATCATTTAGACATATTCCCTTCTCCTGCTGAATATCCCTCTGAAAGCTGACCACTTGTAAATAAATAAATGAATATGTCTAATCTTCAGTTAAAGATTGCTGAGTTGTGGGGCTCCGCTGCTAGAATTTTCAAATATACTTACGTTATTTAATGCTATTTGCAGTGCACGCACCTACTATATGAAATTTTACATGCTGGAACTATGTGGAAGAACAAAATTCTGAGTAATCTAGTTGCCCAGAACTACCTCACATCAATTGAATCAGAATATCTGGTGGTTAGACCAAAGAATAGGTAATAGTGAAACCTTCTCAGGGGATATCACTGTACACCTAGAGAGGGTGACTAACTCCAATATCATGTGAAATGGTTCCAGATTTAACCACAGCTAATTGTTACTGAACACTTATCATAGGCCAGGTGACACACTAAGCTCCTTAATTGGAGAATCTCCTTTAATCTTTATAAAAACCCAATGAAGAAAGTGTTATAGTTATGCAGTTTTTCCATGTCATACATGAGAAAAATAAGGTTTTCTTAGAATATAGTGCGTCCAAGGTTAGTGGGAAGCCTAAAATTTAGGATACTAGCCACTAGACTATACTACCATCTCAATATTCTTTGGTTTTCATTATTTATATTATTATTCCAAGTAAAAATGCAACACAACTAGCAAGAATATGTTTCTGAGACCATCACTTGACACTATTCTTTCAAAAAATAAGGGAATCCAGGGAAAATTGTATGATTGTAGATGCTATAGCTAGACATAATGAGGTAAGTGTGAGGGAGCAGAGTTTAGTGGTTAGGGGCACAAGTACCTGTCATTTATTAGCTCTGTGACCTTGAGAAAATTGCTTAATATCTCTGAGCTTCAGTTATGTCATGTTCAAATTGGTGGTAATAATAGTATTCATATTTAGGATTAATTGTGTTAATGTTTATAAGGCTCTTGGAACAGTGTCTTATATATAGTAAGTAGAATATAAACTTATTACATAAAGCAAATGTGACATAAAGATACAGGCTTGCCAGTATGCTTCAGAGAAAGACCTGGTTAATTCTGAATGAGTGACTTAGGGAACTTTTCTTGACAGAGGTGACATTCTGGGTGGCCTGTACACTATTACTTGGAGCCTTTTGCACCATGCCTGATTGTGTAGACAGGTCTTCAGGATGATTCCTATTGTCTATACTGTATGCAGGACTAACTGGCCTCCAAAAGCAATGGGAAGGCAAGGGTTCTTATCTCTTTGATAAAGAAAGACAAGCCCAAGGTTTTAGACTTGATAGAGTTACAAGACAGCTAGAAATTATTTGTTAAAATTACTGGAATGTGACTACCCTTACCTGTCCATCAGTGCCCATGTCCCCAACCCTCTTAGGATAAGGAAACTTGGCACTCTTGTCCCTTTAGCTGTGTGAAATAAAAGAATATACAACAAAGATATAAATCTCCTGGTTCTAGGATTATGGTCCAATGTAGATACTTGATCATAACTCATTCTTAGGGAACCAGTGGCAAAAAGGCACAAAGAGGAGCTGATCAGCCTATTTATTTATTTTCAGTGCTTGTGATGTAATGCCTTCAGGGTCGATTTTCCCCTACTTTTGATCGTTTCTTTTAATAATCTGGTGAGATTAATGGTAAAATCAACATTAGCTGATGATGTGGCTAAGCCATCTGGAAGAAGATAAAGAGAACACCTCCTTACACATCCCAGTATTAATTTTTAACAAATTACATAAAGTCACATGGTTTGAAAATTTCGGCACCTAATTTGTGTTAGGCATTAGGAATGCAGTAATATGGGCCAAACAGGACTGGGTTTAACTCTCAGGATGTAAGTGAGTAAATTAAGCTGTAAATTTGCCAAGATCAAATCAGTCAGAAGGGACTTCACCAACAAGAAGAAGAAGACATCAAGTATGGTGTAGGAGACAAAAAGTATCTCGATCTAAAAAGAGATTCAACCACAGGGTTAAATAATAGAGAATACATTAAATCAAGGTTAACAAGTCTTTTTACAAAGTAAGAGGGGAAATTCAAGTTTTAAATCAACTATATAATTTAAGCAAACATGTATAACTTCCTACCAGAAAAATGATTGCAAAATTAAACATTTAAACTCAGATTTAGTTGTGTAGTCAGACATTCTAGCTGCTGAGGAAGTCTTTTTTGTAGCACTAATTATTGATAAATCTAGAAAAGGTCTCTTAATCAACAGTGATAAATAAAGCATGCACAATTTCATCTTTCAAACCACCATTTTCTGTCTGGCTAGCGTCTTCATTTATGTTACTCTTGTGATTACAAGATATATATTTTTTCACAGGATATATATATATTCTCTGTTCTTCAATTTTTTTGTCTTGCTCAAGTTCATATGTCCATAAATATGATTTAACCCACATTTTTTAAAACTAAAGTATGTCAACATAATTAAAACTTTCTAATGTTGATATCTTCAGAGCTTATAGTCTAGCAGGAACCAATTAGAATGGCAGATCATCCCCTTAGGCCTTCATGAAAATCCCTTTTTTTTTCTTTTTGTTTTTTGCGATACCGGTGATTGAACCCAGGGGTGTTCTACCTCCGCGCTACACCCCCAGCCCTATTTTTTTATACTTTATTTTGAAACCGAGTCTCACGAAGTTGCGGAGGGCCTCACTAGGTAGAGAGAGGGGGGGGGATAGGGAGAGAGAGAGAGAGAGAGAGAGAGAGAGCTGAGGTTGGCTGCGAACCTGGATCCTCCGGTCTCCGCCCCCCAAAGTACTGGGATTACAAGCGTGCGCCACCACGCCTGGCTCGAAAATCCCTTTTAATATCATCACCAAAGCATCTAAAATGGGTCAGGAATTAACGAGTGATCCCAAGAGTATACTATATATTAGGATAAATTATCCATGTTCCTAGTTCCTTTTCTCCTACCTATTCACCAATCAAGTTTTTACAAGATGTGGTAGCTAACAGCAGAGTCCACATAACACAGGCCAGCAATTTAAAATGCCCCCACTTTGCCACCAAACCTGTACATTTTAACAATATTAATACAAGCCTTTTTTTCATCACTGGGAAATGTAATAGCTGAAATGGAACATCATCTCCATTTTTATATTTAAAGTCTCGGATTATGTCTGAAAACGTGTTGTCTCCCGCACTTTCTTCTTATTTGACTCAGTCACAAAGGAGAAATCACTTAGGTGTCTTAATAGGGAAACTGGGGTTTCTCCATCAGCAGTGCCCTAGGCCCTAGGCTCCCTTCCTCTAAAAGTAGTAGAGCTTTTTTTTTTAGCAGCTGCACATGGATTTCTTACAACTAGAATCCTCTCTCACATTCTCCTGAAGTTTCACGGGGTCCACAAGGTACACGGGAACATCACAGCAACAGCCTCACGCTTCATCCACAAAACACTGAGGACACATGTGACATTGGCAGCCCCTAAGAAGTAAGCATATTCTCATAAACAAAAGCATTTTTAAGAAAAAATAATGTCCCCCAAAACAAGAGATGTTACAAGACAGATCTACATTCTATTACAAATACTAGATAACATCAAAGACCTTGTAATAACTGGGAGAAGAACTAAAAAGGAAAAAATAAGTTTAAGAGAAAAACATTTAGGGATTATTTGAGCTTTTCCAGAATGCCCATCAATTTCCTGAGTCCAGTGTCTGTAAATATAATCCATAGAAGGGAGAAATCTCACACTCAGAGGCTGTGACAATGTGCTTCTTATATTCTGAGGGAATAATAAAACAAAATAGGAAGAAATAATTTTTAAAAACACACCTGCATCCATAATTTGGGTGTGATTTATTAAAATATCCTCATCTCAAAAAAGGTAGAAGGTAGTATTCAAACACCTTCTCTTTATTGATGATAACTTTTCCCTTTATGTCACAGATAGTCTCTTGGACTTAATTCATATTCTCCTTTAGACAACAGTTCTTAGAATCCCAATTTTTAATTGAGCATCATCCCTGATTAGGGAGAGAAGTTCCACTTTCTCATGAGCTCAGAATTTCCCTCACAAGTACCAGTATAATTTATGGCTTTGTATTTCCTATTCTCCAAAATTTTTGCTTCTCTTTCTGAAGTTTTCCATTCCTAGTAGAACCACGACATTCCTTAACCATTTTCTGACATTTATATTACTATGTAACGATAGCAGCAGCAGCATCTGTCCTTAACTCCTATATTCTTTAGACCTTGGATATCTTCCTGGGCCCCCATGTGTCCCTGCTGGAGAACAGACTTTCAAACTGGGTACGTACCTCCTTTTGCTTTCCAAACCTTTGGGTCCAGTGCAAATTTCTGCATATGCTCCAGCTTCAAGCATTGTTTTTTCTTGAAGTCCTTGACCTTCAGAAACTTTTAGCTCTCAACTTGTAGAAGGAATACTTCTTGCATCTATAGTTTGTTATCTATAGCAGAGAAATTTGATCAACCTGACTCTAGAAATCCATTTCCTTTTTACTTTGGTGTTTTTCTAGTCTTTTGAAAAGGCCAGTTGAGATTTAACACTTCAATGTGCTTCTCAACATGTTTCCTAATTTGATCCATATCTCCCTGACTGTGTGTAAAACTAATGTATGCTGAATTTGAATGTCTGTCTTCCTTTCTTTTACTATTTCCCACAGCTCATATTTTGCCTGCTGGATCAAAACCTTTCATAAGAGGATTTCTTGACTCCTTAAGTTTCTGATCATTTTCTTATAAAATGCAAGCAGAAGTTTTCTGTTGCCTGTTTTCTTTCTTGCTATTACCCCTCAGCCTATCAGCAATTCCAATATCTAATAATTACATGGGATATAAACAGTTTTTCTTCAAAGCAACTGAATTTTGAATAATATACTGTTTTGTTTATTTGTTTTTACCTCATTGTAAGGAGATGGTGCAAATTCTATATACTAGGATCCACATTCCACTTTATTGAAGAACACCAGAAAAGAACAGTGCTGGAACATACTCTGGGATCTGGCTCCCCCTGAATCTATGCCATTATCAAGATTTAGTGATAAACTGGTTCTTCAGAACTTGGCTGGAGATAGAGGAGAAAAAAAGACAAAAAGATTTCAGTAAATATATATATATATATATTTACTGAAATATATAATATTTCAGTAAATATATAATAATAATTACTGAAATATATAATTACTGAAATAATAATTACTGAAATAATAATTACTGAATAATAATTACTGAAATATATAATATAATATACAGTAAATATATATATATATATTTCAGTAAATATATATATATATATATATATATATATATATATCAATCTGAAAGTCAAAACCCTTTCTGCAGGGATTCTGGCAATTTTGAAGTGACTCTTCCATGAGTTTAGAAAGGAATATGAGCATTTGAGCCATAGTAAGCAGAAGAGTAGCAGAGAATGTGTTCATGAAAACCTATTTTCCCCTCCTGGGCTCACAATTAGGCTACATTTCTTAGTCTTCTTTTTAGCTACTGAACACTGTCAATTGGGACATGAATCTCGCATCCAGCCTGGCTCATTAAAACCCTGCGATGTGATCCTCCATGTGTACCTGCTCTTTCCCCTTATCTGCCAGTCAAAAACAGAGGATTCAGCTGAGGATTTCAAGGCCCTCAGAAACAGTAGGACTATACAATAGGAGGATCCTGGGTTCCTGAGAGACTCGGTGGAGCAGAACATTCACCCTTTCTCTCCATCCTGATGGACTTTGCATGAATAAAAATAGAATTCTATTTTGCTAAGCCATGGAGATATCAAAGTTATTTGTTTGAGCAAATAGGCCTGCCCTGGCTAATACAATAAGATAAAGATTGATAAAAGTGCTTTTTTTCTGTGTCAAAGATGGATTTGTTCAGCATTGAGGGAGATTTTCTGGCTCAAAGCTCAAGTAGCAGTGTCCTGAAATCAAAGCCACTCCAAAATAAAGGAAGCTTCCAAACCTTTTTAAAAAATCTTTTATCTCCTTATCTATTAAAAGAACTACCTAGTGATAACCTACAATTTTTTTCTTGGATCATTTTCCTTCTATCTTTTTCCTAGTTACTACATATGATTTCTCTTATTTTAACATTTTTTTTTGTTTTATTAATGGTGCATAAATAGGAGTGACCCAAGCAGACCAAAGCAATAAAGTTGAACATCATGAAATATTGAGTGCTTACAAGGAAAAAAATACAAAGAAAATTCTCCAAGCAAACATCTCTTAATAGCTAATGATTAAGGGTTAAGTTCAAGTTGATTCATTTCTTGTCTTCTGATAATGTTCAAAGTAAGCATTGATCAAATTGACGGGTGGGTTGCAATGATGTTAAAAGGGCATGGAATAGACAAAGAATTATTAAATACTGCATTGTAATAGGGAAAGGCATCTTTTGCCTATATAAGACCTACTCACCAGCTCCACTTTAGATACAGACCAAAGATAATAATGGTCTACCTCCTATTATTTAGAATCAGACAAAAACAAAACTTTGTTTTCATTTTACATTCATATGTCTCAAAGTTTTGTCTTTTTAAAAATGTATACTCTCAGCTGGGCGTGGTGGCACACATTTGTAATCCCAGTACTTGGGAGGCTGAGACAGGAGGATCACAGGTTCGGGGCCAGCCTCAGCTACTTAGTGAGGCCCTCCGCAACTTAGTGAGACCCTGTTTCAAAATAAAGAATAAAAAAATAGGGCTGGGGGTGTATCCTGAAGGTAGAATGCCCCTGGGTTCAATCCCCAGTAGCTCAAAAAAAAAAATGTATACTCTCACCTGTTCCACCAAAGTACATTAAATGTAAGTTAAATGTGTTTTAGCATGCCACTGAGAGATAGGAGTCATCCAAGATTTAGTGGTTGCCTATTACGGAAAGTAGAAAAAAGCAATAGATGAATGGATAACAAGACTATGCAAAGATGTGAAGTATTATTTGTTATTCCCTGGGGTTTTATCCTCAAGCTCTACTGTGGAGCCTTGGCTTTAGTGAGATAGACTAGAGTGTGCAGAACTCTTTGGACCTCATGGGCTGAGACTAGTTAGCCTTAAATTTTCTCCTTTCCAAAAGGCTTCACTCTCTTTCCAGCATGTATCTCAGTAGGGATGAGCAGGTGGGTGTAGATGGTTCCTATTCTCTTGTAATCCATGATTTGATGCAAGATCCACACGCATAAAGAACTGAAGTAGAACCTACTGTAATTCAGCTCTGAGGATAAATGTTTTTTTTTTCTCAACCCCAAAACTCCACCCTATGACATTGTAACATAATGAAGGAGAACTTAATGCTTCCTCAACCAAATTACTTCTCTCTAAGGATGCAACAAATAAGACAGCATTAGTTTTCAAGAAAATTTATTTTTTGAATCAATAGACATATTGCATAGTCATAGGAGACTTTTGCCAAGTGAAGTAGTCATATTTGTGATAAGAGAGTCAGCTGTTAAGAGAGAAAAAATGACTTGAACATTGGCAGGTCAATATTTTGCTGAATTCTCTAAATGAAAAAAACATTTTAAGCAATATTTTAATGCCATTTGATAAAAGCAGAATAGAGTTTTGAAAAGAAGCATAGATTTTAAAAAAAGACAACATAAGGAACCAGAAGACCCTTCTTGTTGACTTTAAAAAAATTTTTGAAGCCAGTCGTGGTGGTACACACCTATAATCTCAGTACTTGGGAGGCTGAGACAGGAGGATCACAGGTTTGAGGCCAGTTTCAGTGTGGTAAACTGTTTCCAGTCTAAAAAGTATTGGTTAAAGGATTTATGTGCTTCTTTCTTGCTTTGGCAAAAGACTGCCTTTCTTGAGGGAACTGAAGACAGTGACCTCAAAGCATCTCTGATCTCTAAGCTATGTCACTCTGTTCTGTAACTGTTTTAGCTTGCTTTGCTGAAGGATGGAAGACCACTCTAAGAAGAAAGCTGAAGATAGTGATCTCTTATACCCTTGTAAAACTGCCAGACAAAAATTCACCTTTTAAAACATTCCTAACATAATGCCCTACTTCTGTAGCTAGAGACAAACAAGAACTCGAGGACCTGATCATAACTTTGTAAACATGAAATAAAAGGAAGAGCTGAGTTTCATCTGGAGAGTTGGCTTTCTTGTCTTCTTCCCTCTCTCCTCTTCGAGACCAGAAATAAAGTCTCAAGAGCATTTTCTCATCGCATCTTCCCGTGCACTGCTGGTACAGAGTCTGATGTTTCAGAAACTTAGTGAGACCCTGTTTCAAAATAAACAAAAAAGGGTTGGAGTGTAGCGTGGAGGTAGAATAAGCTTGAGTTCAATCTCAGTACCAAAAAATATAAAGAGATTTTAAACTACTCATTTATGATCTTTGGTTTCCTAAGTGATCTTGCCTAGATCTATAACGATGTTTTTATGGAATCGACATAAAAAAGTTGAAGATCCCCTTTCCAATTGATAGATACACTAAACATTTTTTCCACATTTTGAATAATATCCCACATTGCTCTAGTGATAATTTCTGACTATACCACATAGAATTTCATCAATAATCACAAATAAAGATTTCTATTTATTAATTTTTAACTTCTAATGTTTATTACCTGATACATCAAAACCTAACCTAAAAGTTGCACACACTTATGAGGTATCATACAATGTTCAATACATGTATCACATTGTGAAATGTTTAAATCAGATTAAACAGGATTCTAAATTTTTTAGTACTTTTATTGGTGCATTATAGTCTCACATCATAATGTAGTTCATAGTGATAGTGACATACATGTACACAACAGTTGGTGAGTTTTCCCCCAGCTCCTCCCCATTTTCTCCCTACCTCATATACGATATGGAGATTGGCAATGGTATTCTCACATATGTATAAAATGTCAATGGAAGTGTTTCCTTCATTAATTCTTTTTCCACACCCCACACTCCCCAAGACCATCTCCCTCACTCCACTGGAGTTTCTCCTCCATTATCTAAAGTCCCTCCTGTATCCTGATTACTCCCTAGCTTCTACATATGAGAGAAAACATATGACCCTTAACATTCTGTAACTGGCTAATCTCACTTAACATAATGCTCTCTGGGTCCATCCATTTTCCTGCAAATGACATAATTTTGTTCTTTTTTATTGCTGAGTAGAATTCCATTGTGTGTATATCCCATAATTTTATAATTCATTCATCTGTTGATGGACACCTGGGTTGGTTCCATAAAAGACTTAACACTAAAAAAACTAATAACTCAAGAAATGGGTAATTGAGCTAAATAGACACTTCGCAAAAGAAGAAATACAAATGATCAATACATATGTGAAAAAATGTTCAACATCATTACCAATCAGGGAGATATAAATCAAAACTACTTCGAGATTCCATCTAACCCCAGTTAGAATGGCAATCTTCAAGAAGTCAAACAACAATAAATGCTGGCAAGAATGTAGGGAAATAGGAAACCTTGTACACTGTTGGTGGAACTGCAAATTAGTGCAGCCACTATGGAGATCAATGTAGAGATTCCTCAGAAAACCGTGAATGAGTCCACCATATGATCCAGCTATAACACTCCTGGGTATCTTTCCAAAGGGACTGAAATAAGAATATTACATGCATATTCATATTTATAGCAGCACAATTCAAAATAGCCAAGTTATGTAACCAACCCAGGTGTCCATCAACAGATGAATGGATTACAAAAATTAAAATAACAAAATGTAAGATAAAAGTTTATATTTCACAGTAACCTGTGAATTACATCTGTAGGTTTATTATACAAATTATTTATGGCTATGTCAGCATAAATTTATTTAATTTCCTGCTAAGATCAAATTAGGTGCTCATGGGCTAATAAAATGAAAAATTGTCAATTTATTAAGTCATTTTAAAATTATGGATATAGACATACTGTGGGGACTGTGAGGTCTGGCCATGAGGCCTTGCCAGATAAGGACTGAGAACAAAGGAACAAAGAAAGAGAAACACCCCTAACCATTGCCCAGCCCCAAGATGACATGGTCACTAGCCCACCAACCAGCTGACATGACTACTTGTGTAGCCCTCCCTTCCTTGCCTCATAAAAAGCCCCAAGTTCTTAACGAGGTGGGCTTCTAACCCTCGTGGGCTCTTCATCCCGGTCAGTTGCCTCCTTCCAGGTTTTATTCCTGAATAAAGCCTGTTCCTTGCTGTCTTGCTGTGTTTTCTTTGTCCCCATATACCCCAACATTATGGTGCCGAAACCCGGGACGGAGATGGCAGTCAAATCTTTTTTGTGACCTGATCCAGAGAGACTTTTGGCCAGCCACTCTCCAACAGGCCATTACCGTTTCCCCTCCCCCTCCCTGTCTTCATATGGCTCCCACATGGGAAGGCCCTTTGCTGATCTGGGCTCATGCATCCAACATTGAATAATTTGGGCTGGTAATTCCTGCTCCCATCTGCTATTCTGAGGTGCCCAGAAAGACCCCCCAAATCCCCTCCTGCCACCCAGGATTCCAAGCTCTGGGGATTCACCTCCCCACCAAAAGGCCTGGGGATGCCCGGCTCCAGAAATTCCCTCCCTAGGCTGGGGATTTTTCCATTGCCAAAGCAGAATTGTGGGGACACCTGCCTTTCTGTTTCTGACCCTACCCACCCGCAAGGTGGGTGATCCAGACTCAGCGCTGCCTTCACCTATGATGGGTGAATGCTGCTTCAGTCCTCCAGCAATCGTGTCTTATCAGCCTTTGGATTCCCAAATTTCAAAGATTCCCCCAGAGTCGCCTCTGGCATGTCTTTTAAAACATCTTTCCACTGTGGGGCTGAAGAGGGAACTTAAATCAAAGCATCTTATTTTTTTTCTGTAACACAGCCTGGTCCCAATATTTATTGGAGAATGGAGGTCAGTGGCCAAAAAATGGTACATTCGAACCCTAAATCCTACCGGACTTAGATAATTTCGTGGTCCAGAATGGAAGGGGCAAGAAGCTATCTTTGAGCTTTCTTTCTACTCCATTCCTGGCCCTCTCTCTGTAAAGACAGCTCTCCCTGCCAGGTTCTCCTCCTTAACACTAAGCTCCCAAAAAGGAAATCCCTTTCGATTCATTCTACCCAGCCAATGGCCCTCCCCCTTATTTAACCAGCTCCCCCATTCCCTCTCTACCCCACATGCCATCTCTGGGAACTCCAGGGCCTCCAGTTCTCCCTCAAGCTCCTCCCACAAATTTCCCCCTACCTTCCCTGATCCACTCTCTGCATCACCAACTTTGCTGGCCCCACCTACCCTCCCGTCTGCTCCAGCCCTTCCATTGCCTTCTGCCGCTTACACCCCACAGCTTTCCACAGCTGCTTCTGCTGAACAGTTTTCCTCAGCTGCTCCCCACCACTTTTCACCAGGCTGCCAGCATTCCATCTGCCAAGCCTGCTGGCACTCCACCTCCCACAGCCGCTGCTGCTACACTGCAGCCATCACATGTCAAGGTGGCCCCAGACTCTCTTTTTCTCCACCCCTCACGTGCTCCCATGCTATCTTGCCCCTGCGAGAGGTCAGAGGCCCTGTGATATTATCCGTGTTCATGCGCCTTTTTCCATGTCTGACCTGACACAGGTCAAGAAGCGACTAGGATCTTCTCAGAGAACCCTGCCAAATTCTGCCGGGGCTTCCTTAGAGTATATCAACAACACAATTTAACCTGGGATGATATTTATATCATTCTTACATCTACCCTTACCCCCGAGGACAAAGAGCTCATCTGGCGGGCTGCTGAAACCCACTCAGATGACCCCCATCAACAGGCCCCCAATACTTACCTGGTGGGTGTTGATGCTGTTCCTAGAACAAATCCTAATTGGACTTACCAACAGGGAGATGACTCTCTTAACAGTAGAGACCATATGATCTCCTGCCTTTTGGCAGGAATGGACAAAAATGCCCAAACGGCAGTAAATTATGACAAGCTTGGAGAGGTAATGCAGGATCCACATGAGATCCTTGCTGCCTCAGGGAGGAAATTCTCAAATACACCAACATGGACCCTCAGTCCACAGGAGGTAAAACTTTCCTAGATCTACATTTTGTCTCACAATCTGCTCCCAATATTTGAAAAAAAGTTACAGCAGATGGAAGAAGGCCTTCAGACCACTGAAGAAATTCTCTTAAAGGCAGCCTTTAAGGTCTTCAACAGGGTGGAGGAACAGCAAAACCAAAAGGAAAGGCATTTGTGCCTTATGTATCAGATGCCTGACTTCATAGCCCCAAAACCAGGGAGGCCTTCCTCAGACAAGCCCTTCCCCAGTAATTGTTTCTGTTGTGGCAAAGGTGAGCATTGGGTTAGTGGGTGCCCAGATCCAAAGCCACCAATGACACCCTGTCCAACATGTGTACAAGGGGTCCCCTGGAAGTGGGAATGCCCTCAAGGAGGACACGCTCCTCATTTGAGTACATCCCCCACTCAGGCCCCCAAATCCCTCCTCAAGAAGTCTCTTCTCTAATAGCCTTATCAGCTACTGATTGACAAGGCCCAGGGTCCACCACTGCCACTGACAGCCCAATGAACCCCTGGTAAACGGGATAGTGTCTGGTAAGGTTGTCTCCTTCCTTCTGGACACTGGGGCAAGTTTACCTGTTTTAACAGAATACTCTGGACCTTTGCTCCCTTCCTCCATCTCTGTAGTTGGAGTAAAAGGAATCCCAGAAAACCCAAAAAAGACTCTACCCCTATTTTGCCATTTTGGAAAAACCTCCCTTCTTCTTTCCTTCCTGGTGATTCCACAATGTCCTCTGCTCCTTATGGGCAGGGACTTGCTTCACAAATTAAGTATGTTCATACAACTAAGTAGCTTTACAGAAAGTCATCCTTATCTCATTTTATACTTATCTACCCCACTGCCTCAAGGAGGAGATAGTAGTCCTCAAAACATCCATGCCCAAATAAATCCAGAAATATGGGACACAAAATTTCCCAAAATAGCCATCCATCATACACCATTGAAAATCTCGTTAAAGGATCCTTTTCACTCCATCACCATTCCCCAATACCCTTTAAGCCCAGCCAGTCTTCCAAGGCTCCAGCCTATTATTTCCCGCCTTCTATCTGCCCAACTCCTAATCCCTACTGACTTCCCACATAATACCTCTATCCTCCCTGTCAAGAAACCCGATGGCTCCTTTCACTTAGTGCAGGACTTCTGATGTGTATAGGAAACCATAATCTCCACCTACCTGGTAGTGCCTAACCCCTATACTCTTTTATCTCACATCCCTTCATCCACCACCTTTTTCTTGGTATTAGACTTAAAGGATTCCTTCCTTATCTTGGATCTTTACCTTGATATTCTCGATGATGTCACTGGGTTCCACCTCCAGGGTGATGGTCTTGCTGGTCAGGGTCTTCACAAAGATCTGCATCCCACCTCTGAGACACAGCACCAGGTACAGGGTGGATTCCTTCTGGATGTTGTAGTCAGACAGTATGCATCCATCTTCCAGATGTTTTCCAGCAAAGATGAACGTCTGCTGATCAGGGGGATGCCTTCTTTGTCTTGAATCTTTGCCTTAACGTTTTCAATGGTGTCACTGGGTTCCATATCCAGGATGATGGTCTTGCCAGTCAGGGTCTTCACAAATATCTGTATCCAAATTGTTTTATGCCTCCCAGTTGGAATTATGCTGGTCACTGCTAGGGCCTCTATGCTGGAATCAATCAGAAGACTCTGATAAATATAAAGAAGAGACCCCCAGCTGTTACACCTTTAAAACTATAAAATATTTAAAAAATTCTCCTCAAAAAATCCTTATACAGGAGCATCAGATAAATAATGGGCTTATCCTCATTAATTCTTCCTTCCTCTATTATGGACCTAATGGCTAAGATCTGTATCCTAACAGCATCTAGCTATGGAGGCACTACGATAACTGTGGGTACTCCCTTGATGCTCCACTGTTGGACTAACTGCAGCCTGCCTGAAGGTCCTGTCATATGGACAACGGAGTCTACCACAGTGGATCAAACAGCCAGGTTTAAAAACCTAACAGATAAAACTAGGATAAACAACCAAAATTTTTCTATCATCTTGCCACAAGCGACTCTACTAGGCATTGGTACCTACAAATGTGAAAATGGCAGTGGAAAAAAATTAACTGAGTTTGCCCGACCAGGAGGAGCCTCTTGGTCTGGTACTCTTACAATATACAAAAAATTGACTCCTATATTTGTCCAAATTATTCCACTTCTGCTCTCTGTAGTACTAATTTCTGGACTCACATGGCAGAAAATATATTAAACACATCTTCCTTCTGTATATTCAAGTCCAATTCAGCTAAATAGGTCCTGACCTCACATCTAATTGGTCTTGGTCTAACAGAATGAGGAATCCAAAAACAGACAAATCTTAATCTAACGATGCTCCTGGGTTTTAATGGCCATACTCATAACACTCACAGTAAGGCACAAGTTTCAGGAAGCCCCATTCCAATCTCAATGATTGTTCCAGGAGATTCCATATAGGACCAGTGTCATGTGACCTTAAATGTAATCACACTATAAATAACTCAGTGCCAACAACAAAGAATCCTATCCCCAGGTTGGTCAGTCTTTTGTTTTAATTTCTCTCATTCTACCATCCCCAAGGGATTCTAGGGTTCCTATTATGTTGGCAAACTCAGAATGATTTTACCTTCTCCACTGTTATCAACTCATTCACAAGTCACACGCTCCCTACCCTCTGATTGTAATAGAATTTACATCTCTGGTCTCTAGCTCTTGTTGCAGGATTGTCAGCCACTTTATTGGCCATTCTGGATTAATGGTAGGTGCTAATATTCAAATAAGTCAGCTGGCCTGCCAAATCACCAAAATGGTTAACCACACAGCCTTAGCTTTGACAGCCATCAGTGAAGAACTAGGTGAGGCATGTCAGGCAACTTGAAAATAGGGCAGCAATTGATTACCTGCTCTTTCTCCATCATTTGGAATATCAGGAATTTCCTGGAATGTGTTGTTTTAATATTACCAAAAATTCAAAAAGGATAACTAGTTTAATATCTTATATGCAAAAGCAACTGGATAATATCCACCAATCAACTGGAATCTTCAGATATGGTTCCTCCTGGATAGCATGGCTCCTACCCTTTCTAACTTCTTTATTTATTTCCTCCTCATCCTACTCTTTGGGCCATGCATAATCAAACTGATTATGTCACAAATTAAAAAAAGATCACTAACTGCTCAATTAATGAGGTTCTTCTCTTGCAGACTAACGACCAATACATACTCCTCCCAAACACACAAAACACCTAAGACCCTCACAGTGCCTGCAACACAGCTTCTTACCCTACATCCAGCTCTGCCCCATAGTCAAGCAGGAAGTAGCTTGAATGAATTCAGCTGCCTGTTTCCCAATATAAATATTAAAAAACCTCTGGAATGTAGGGACTGTGAGGTCTGGCTTTGAGGCTTTGCTGGAGGAGAGCTGAGAACAAAGAAACAAAGAAAGAGAAATGCCCCCTGACCATTGCCCTACCCTGAGATGACCTGGTCACTAGTCCACTAATCAGTGGCTTACACGACTACTCCTGTACCTCCCCTCTTCCTTGCCCCATACAAAGCCCCAAGTCTGTAAGGAGGTGGACTTCTGACTCTCGTGGGCTCTTCCTCCTGGTCAGTTGCCTCCTTCCAGATTTTATTCCTGAATACAGCCTGTTCCTAGCTGATTTCTTTGTCCCCATATATTCCAACACACACTGATAAAAATGGAGCACAACATAATATTAAAATAAACAATAGGAGCTAAAGGCAGTTTAGATTGTAATCAACAGAAATTAAATCTGTCTGGTTCAATTAATATATTGGAAAGATAATGGGACATATTAAAAAATGAAAATAGAGTTGAAAAATGAAGACTCAGAAATGAAGGAACCTGAGACACCTTGAGGATCTCAAAAGCATGAGATTAAGAACTACTCTAGAGTTGCTATCTCTGAGAGTCATCTCTGAAGTAACTGAGTATAGTGGAGTCTTAAAACAACATTTATTTTTCACGGTTTCTGTGGATGGGGAATGAGGCATGGCTTAGCTAGGTATTTGCTTCAGGGGTCTCCAGTTGTTTTAAGGCTCAGCTGGGGACATGTCTGCTTCAAAGCTCCTTAGCATGATGGTCAGCAGGATTCAGTTCCTTGTGAGTGTTGGACTGAGGGCTCCTGTCTTTCTGGATGTTGGCCAGAGGCTGCCCTCAGTCTCTTGCCACATGAACCTCTCCAACATGACAACCGGCTTCATCAAAGTGGGCAAGGTAAGAAGGCAGCAGAAAGAATGTCATCAAGACAGAAGTCATTATTTTTTTTTTTTTTGCCTATTCACGGAAGTGGCATCTCATCATTTCTTCTCCTTTGCCCTATTCTATTCATTAGAAGCAAGTCACTAGGTCCAGTTTACCCTCAGGAAAGGGTATTATTCAATGGCATGGATTCCAGGAGGGAGGATCATTAGAATACATATCAGATGCTACCTAACACACTTCCCCTTTGTTTTGCTTCAAAATTTCAAACTCCTAGAGTGGAAAATTTAAGGAAACTTAAAGTCCGTTGTTTATCCCTTGATCAATTGATTACATGGGGGTAGGGAAAGAACAAAAAGAAAATAAAAACACTTAAAGATGGCCTCAAACATCAGAGACTATTTCTAGAGAGAAAGAGATTAGCATGAGTTGGAATTTATCTTCCACACAATGGATGATAGGTCACTGCATGTGTCTAGAATGATATAGGATGGCTAAAATAACTCCTCAGTCTATTGTTAAAAGGCATACCTTCATATATTATCATATAGTATCAATTTCTTTAAACACAAACCTAATGTATGCACCATTATGTAATTACTAGAGTGTCTAATCTTAATAAGATTATTTCCCTACATTATTCTTTGGGGATCAAAATCTTTTTTTTTTTTTTGTGGTACCGGGGATTGAACGCAGGGGCATTCTACCTCCGCGTGACACCCCCGGCCCTATATTTTATACTTTATTTTGAGACCGGGTCTCACGAAGTTGCAGAGGGCCTCACTCAGTAGAGAGAGAGAGAGAGAGAGAGAGACAGGGAGAGAGAGAGAAATAGAGAGAGAGAGAGCTGAGGCTGGCTGCGAACCTGGATCCTCCGGTCTCTGCCTCCCAAAGTACTGGGATTGCAAGCGTGTGCCACCACGCCCAGCCCGATCAAAATCTTCATAGCAATTAATCCTGACAGGAATGAAGGTAGTAATACAAGTTATAATCTTATTTCTTATTTCTTTAAGTTAAAATTGAAATAATGTGTGAGCAGAGAGTCCATCCTAATGTTAAATAAGACTTTGCAATTTTCTTTGGTAAAGAATTATTTCTTTGGTAAATAATTCTAGAGCTGAACATTTTTGAAGGCCTAAGTACTTAATTTAATTATTTTCTGTGTAGTTTAAGCATATATTTGTCTGCCTTTAGTACAGTCAGCATTTTACAAATGTTACAATAAAATATGAACATAGGTTTTATATATGTCATGGAAAACATTTTTATCAGATTAGCTGGATCTCATAGCCCAAAAATATTTTGAAACTGACACTGGCAATAAATATTTTATTATCATAGAATTTATCAGATTTAGGGTTAGTTTTAAACAAGGTAGATTACAAGGCACAGGTTCTTTTGAGAGTTAATATGTCTTAAATATGAGAAAGATATTATGGAGAGAAGAATCAAGTATCATTTAGCTCAAACAACAGAGAAACAAAGAGTTGAACACCTACCAGACACCTAAATTAAAGACTAAACAGTTCCTCCTACATGGATGACTTTTGCCTGATTAGATTTTGCCTTTTATCTTTGCAGTTTATTACTGCACATAAAAAGTCTTTCAATTAGTGGAGATGGTTGCATGTTGATTTGTTCCTTTTAATTATTCTGAATTTAGAATCACTAGAAGGTAAAAAATGGCCCTAAGTTAAAAATAAAGGATACATACTTTTTAAAAAAATGTAAAGGCACAGAGAAGTGGGATTTAGGGATAGCAGGAAAAAAAATTCCTCTATTGCCTGTTCAAACTGTCTTTGTGAGGTTAATCTTGCCTTTATCCCTCATTTAATTCCCAAATTGGCCTCTATAGCTTTTCTGGTTTCTCAGTTAGTATAAAGAACTTTAGTCATCTTAGTCAGCCAAACAGTCTCAGTTCAATAATGATTTATCCAAAGGAAATAATCAAATGTTGAATTTCTGGATTATTAACTCATACCATACTCCCTCTATACACAAGAAAGTTGTAACCACATGAGATCTAACTGTTAAAAAACAAATGTGATGAGACAGCAGGATGAATATTACAGATTTACACTTCTATTCTGCAGTGTAGTTATTGCTGAGTCGAGACAGCCAGCCTGCCACTAGATTGTGCCATGAGATGCATTCTGACCAAGGAAATGTGAGCAAAATGTATATACTCCACTTCCAAGATTGGACCATTAAACTATGCCAAGCTATACTCTCCTCTCTCTCTCTCTTTCCCCATCTGATGGCTGAATGGAAACCCTCAGGACAATCTTGGAAGCCACGTGTTGAATCTAAGTGATGGGTATGTTGATATATTCATTGTAATATTTAAAAAACTCTATTTCTTTTTTTTATAATACAAACTTGCAAAAAATAAAATTAGCAGAGAAAGAAAACAATCTGACCCTCATTCAAATTGACAGCATCAAGTGGAATAAAAATGTAATATCTTAACTCCCCCATCAAGGTTTGATTTGGGATGGCTATCATCAGTGGGAAAGCAGCTATGCCCACCTCTTCCTCTATTTCCTTAACTTACACTTTTGTCCCTTCTCTTCCACATTGCTAACCATGGTTTTTGATGTGTCTGCGGTATTTATGCAGAAGAAGGAAGATGACTGAGACAGATGTAAGGTAACAGTTATATTCTAAGTTGTTATCAAATTCACCATGATGGCAGGAGACGAAGAACTACTTTTCATTTTTTGAAATGTTGCATGGGTTATGTAGCAAGCTTGCCAGTATCTGGGGACCTCTTATATTTAGATTCCTTTCAGATGGAGTCTTATCTCCCCACCAAAGGGATGTTTACAGCTGCTTCTAACACACCTTTTGGTAGTGCTTCCACTAACAATCTATGATCTATATCTGGTCCACTGAAACCTTCCCCTTAGACCTAAATATCAACAGGAGTAAACATGCTTCCTAAGCAAATCCCCCCACTCTGATGCCATGGATCAATTTTGACAGCTTCTTGTTTTTCAAAGTTCTCAAATGTCATACATAAGCCCACGATGCCCTGTAAATCCCTAGGGATATGTATACATTTCAATTAGTGTTTGCTCTAGCATATATAGGAAATGAGTACAACCAACCTTTATTATATGTGTGGCAAAATTCTTCCTGACGGAAGTTGGGGACAAAGCTATAAACTTTAGGGGGGAAATGACCAAGTTCTATTAGAAGTTCTGAAGTTCCAACAAATAAAACCTTTACTATAACACAACTTAAGACACTTACTAAACCTAAGAAAGTGAGTCCACTAGGGGAAGGAAACAATTAAACTTAAGTAAAGATGTGTCCACAATCACAAATTAGAAACCACAAGATAAATATTAAATGATGAATGGTAGGAAAAATAATCCAATTAAAATGTTACAAAATGCTCTAAAATTAAAAACAAATATTTAAATTACAAGTAATAAAAGTGAAAAAGAATAGAAGCACTATTTAAAAATGCAGGTTGATTTGAAAAGAGAACAAATAGAAAATATAGGAAAGAAAAGCATACATTCAGTGAAATACAATGAATTAAAAATAAAATTAATCGTACTCTAATGAAAAATATGCATTATATGGAATATCAGAAGCATAAAAACTGATAAAGAATTTAGGAATGCAAACATTAATATAAGTAAGTCACCCAGAATTCAATATAGATAATAAAAACTAGAGAAGATATAGTGAACACTGACAACTCATGCCAATGAGAGAAGGGATTTACAGTGAATGTATCGAGTAAACTAACACAAACGCACATGCACACACATGCACATGCACGTGCACGCACACTATATAGAATAAGGCACTATTTTACAAAAGAGGGAAACAGTGCTAAATAAAAGAAAGGATGTGGAGAAAAGGAAGTTTTCACACCTTATTGGTGTGACTATTGATTGAAGCCACCTTTCTGAGAAACAAAGTTGGAGCTGTACACATTCTGCTCCCCATGTGCATATATAGCCGAGGATCTTGGCAGCCTTGTTTGTAACAGGACTTGGCTTCATTATTTATTGATGGAGGGGGATTAATAAATTATTGTGGAATCACAGGATGGAGTCCCGTATAACTGTTAGAATGAACGAAAGGAATATAAATTATGAACAATGGTAATTTTAAAAATAGTGATGTTTATACATTTATGCCTGTGTGTGTGTGTGTGTGTGTGTGTGTGTGTGTGTGTGTTTTAATGTGTGGCATTCATCCTGGAGTATCTTTGCCTCTCCATCTTTATTTTTTCTCAAATTCTCCCCTCTCTCTTTTTTTCTCCACCTTCCTTTCTTCTTCACTCTCCCGATCCTTTGAAGAGCTCCTGTTTTAGGATTTAGATAGTTTCTGTGACTGCAGAGACACTGAAAATGTTTGAATCTCTAGAAATCACTGCTTTTAAAAGAAGCCTGCAATTATTTTACTGAACGCATCTGTCCAGTGAACTTTCCAGGTCATCATAGGATTGTGTCTTATTAACATTCCTCTGCCAGGTTCTCTCTCCTCCTACGAATGGTGCCATTCCTCCTACCCACTAATTTCAGAGATGTCCTCTTCTTTTCCACCTCTTTGTCCTACTGAACATACTTGTTTTTATCAGCAAAAACAAGTATTAGTTCCTTAGTGTGTTTTAGCAGTAGCTATCTCTTGAACTCTTCTCTATAATGGCCTATAATATTCTTAAATGCCTTTGGGAATTATTTTATGAGTCCTGTGACCCAAGGTTGAAAAGAGAATAAACATCGGTCCTGTTGAATGAATAACTTTACCTGTTCCTAATGATTTTCATACTGAATTGTCTCTATCTTAAGAGAAGTAAGGTTCAGTCATCTTTGCCAGACACAGGTCCAATATGTCTCTTAGCTCACAGACTAGTCTGCACTCAAACTAAAAGAAATGGGTGTTATTTTATGTTCTACAATCATTCAGAAGACATGCTTGCAAAAAATGACAATAAACTGTTTCTGAAGAAATTAAACATGCCTTTATGAGTCACTGGATAAAAGTTTATTCAGACTTTTACATTTTAGAATTATGCACTGAAGGGTAGAAGCTTCTTGATTTCTAAGAACCTATTTTGCAATTTGGGAAATTCCCTTTTTAACTCTTCTGACTTAAGTTAAAGACTTCCTTAAGCCTTTAAGAGCAGTTAAACAAGTTGAAGGGAGGCATTGCAAACTTTTTTTGTAAGCTTAATGGAACCAGACAGATGATCTGACTGTAAAAGGCCTTTCCATTATTTGCTGAGATTTGGCTTTTCTCTTGATTTTTGAATAATGTCTTTTCCCAAATAAAATGTCTTATGTTCAGAAAAACTGGAAACTTCCAGAGCATATCCAAATGTTTGGTCTGAAAAACCTTCTAAATACATAAAATTTTGGAAACACCTAGTTAACTGTTCTATAGCTTGATCCAGTTATCTGCGATTACTCCCCAAATCAGCATCTATCCATGTACTGAATTCTTATGAATTATGTCTCTATTGCTTATTTGCATTTTCAGTGGATGATTTTAATAAGAGATTGACAGTGTCAATAATAATAATTATTTTTTGAGGAAACACTATACCACAGCAACTACCTGAACAAATTAATATAGTAGCATGATGTAGAAGCAATCACAGCCTTTCTTAGCCATTCAAAAATATAGGGACAATATTAATCATAAGAACAAATTTTCTAACCTGAATCTTTAGGGACATAGAACTTTCAGTGACCTTAAAATTAAAACAGCTTTTTTGTTCTTCTTCTTTGAGCTACACCCCCAACCCTATTTTATTTTTCATTTTGAAACAGGGTCTTACTAAGTTTCTGAGGACCTCACTAAGTTGCTGAGGCTGGTCTTGAACCTGTAATTCTCCTGTCTCAACCACCCAAGTACTGGGATTATAGGCATGATCCACCATACTTGGCTCCTAATTTACCTTGATTCTTTAATATTAGAAAATGCAACAATTTAAAAATAAAATTGCCCTTTACTAATAATTGCAATGGAGCAATTGGTATAAAGTCAAAGCACGAGAATATATGATGTACTTACATATACTCTGACTTGTTCCCTAAGAATGTATTGTATTTTTAGATGAGATGTTTAGAAGCATACCAATATGAGAACTGATACCATTCATTGAGCTGTGCATTTATTTAGAGCTTGCTAGTAGTAGAAGTGGCCCCTCCCAACCTACAGCTTTATTACCATTTATTTTATCCCTCATAGTTAACCAAGTTATCTATCCATTTTGCTTTTTATTTAAAAAAAACTTCAGTGAGTCCTCACAAACTTCTGTATTAAATCCATCTCCTAAAGTAACATAAAATCCTTTGTGTCAGTCATCTTAAGTGGCATTTTGTAATCCAATCAAGTGGGTTAGATTTCAGTGACTTCCAGTAACAAATTTTAGTAACTTCCCATAACAAAATTTACCTCTTGCTCATGATACATGCCATTAGGTTGACTGAAGCTCTGCTCCAAATTTTTGTTTTCTGCACCAGACTGAAGAAGCAAACCCAATCTGAGCATGTGGCCAAGGGGGAGAGGGAATATATATTCAGTGGACTGTATGCTGGTTCTTAAAACTTTGGTGTAAATGAGGATCCTAACTTGTGTGTTTATTTTATTGGTCAAAGGAAATAACAGACAGGAAAATATCAATGAAGTATGAAATATAATCTTCCTTCAGGGAGGGATGCTAAAAGGAGATGCAATAATTTGATCCATTACTTCTTCATGAGCTGTTTTTATCAATATCTCAGTTAAAAGGACTTGATATTATTTTTCAAAACTTGCTGTTCCCTGATGTGTCATGTTTGCCTAAAAACCTGAAAATTTTAATCTGCCAGAATCCCATATCTGATTTTCCTCCTAGCTATTTCCTACTCATCCTTCAGAAACAATAAGATCTATAGAGATCCATTTACATTTGAGAATCCACATGTCATATTTACAGGTGTTTTAAGGGGGTTGGGAAATTCTTAATAAGTGCACAATCCTCTTTCAAGACATCGTCTGTAGCTATACTTGTATATATCAATGAATATCTGATGCCCTTTCAGTCTATTCCACAGCCTCCAAATTGGAAGTTTCCTAATCCATGGGGGGCAATACCATGCTTGTTTTATTTCAAGGAGGTAAGAAGCCTTCTAGAGAACCAGGTGTGGTGGTGCATACCTATAATACCAGCTACATGGGAGGCTGAGGCAGGAGGACAGCAAATTGGAGGGCAGCCTGGGAAATTAAGTGAGACCCTGTTTCAACATAAAATTAAAGAGCTCAGTGGTATAGCAC
>PVJS01007380.1:0-43527 GCA_004027185.1 Glis glis
AAAATAAAGGATAAAAAAATAGGGCCGGGGGTGTAGCGCGGAGGTAGAACGCCCCTGCGTTCAATCCCCGGTACCGCAAAAAAAAAAAAATGTCGTAGTAAGAGCTGGGTGTGTGGAGCACGCCTGTACTTCCAGCTACTCAGGAGGCTGTGGTGGAGGATCACTTGAGCCCAGGAGTCTAATACCAGCCTGGGCAACATAGTGAAACCCCATCTGTTATGCTTTTGATATGAAATATCTCCCAAAGCTTCATGTGTTGAAAGCTTGCTCCCCAATACAGCAGTGTTCAGAGGTTGGGCTCTTAAAAGGTGATTGAATCATGAGGTCTCTGGCCCTATCAATGGATTAACCCATTGATAGATTCATAATTTATTGGATGATTGGCAGGTGATGGAAACCTCCAAGGTGGAGCCTAGTTGGAGGAAGTAGGCTCTAGGGGTGTGCCCATGAAGACCTCTTCCCCCCACTTCACTCTCTCTCCCTCTGTTTCCTGGCTGCCAGTTTTACTCTACCACACCCTTCTCACCATGATTTTCTGCCTCACCACAGGCACCAAAATAACAGAGCCAAGTGACCACGGACTGATGCCTCTGATCCCGTGAACCAAAAATCAATCTTTCCCCCTTTAAGTTAGTTTTCTCAGGCATTTTGTCACAGCAACACAAAGCTGACCAACACGCCAACTCAAATAAAGAAATGCCATAGTAAAGTCTCAATCTCAGCACCAACCAAAACCCACTTGTGGTGTTACAGGTGGCAATAACATGAATTAGTCACCCATTTTCCTAAGTGCAGTCACCCCTCCTGCCCAGCTCCACTTGACACTGGTGGATGCATTGGTTGTTATCACCCGTGGGCGTAGAGGTAAGCAGGTACTCTCAAGACGTCTTTTTCTTTTGGAGTACACGAATGCCAAGAACTCTTCCATTGTTAAAATTCCAAGCAGCAAGCATGCCTTTCTAGCTCTCCTGTGAAATCGTTTCTAAATGAATTAATAATCTGACCAACTTTGTTTTTCTGTCATACTTTCTGTTTCTATAAATACACAAGCGTGTTTCCTAATTAAGTTCTTATGTGGATTGTGTTAAGTCTGTGGGTTTTGGTGACTGCTAAAGTGCTCTGTGGTTTTGTTCTTTTATTTCAGGAAATACTTTTCCAAGTTATCCTCTCTGGTTTATATTCCTGTATTCAGGAAGCTTGCTTTCTTTGCCAGTGGTTGTTGCTCGTTTTTCTCTTGACTGGGGAGAAATGGGTTGAGTATCCAGTTGTGTTATAGGAAAGAGAGAGACATCTACTCTCTACAAAAACAGCTGTAGAAGTAAAAACACCACTAACATGGTATCAGTTGTCAAATTCCCAGTAGATGATCTGTAGTCACTGTTAGTTGGGAAGCTATCAACTATTGCATCTAGAAACATAACTATCACAGCTTTCAGTTATAGCCTATCCAGTCTCAAAAAATTAGCCAAGACTGATTTGGGGTAGGGTTTTTGTTTGTTTGTTTGTTTGGTTGGTTGGTTGGTTGGTTTAGTTGGGTTTGGTTTTTTAGGGCTTCTAGATTTCAAATTATTTTACTTAATACTTAATTTGCGAATTCACATATATAGATTATAAATCCGGAGTTACTAAACTCCAGCACCATTGTGGTAGGGATAAAAGTGTGTTTACTATCCTATTCTAGTACCTCACCCAGTTCTTCAAAGGGGAGATATAAAAAAAAAAGAGATGAGGTGGCATTTGACGAAAGAATAGATTATTGAATATTTACTACTAAGCAAGCTTGACTCTTTCAAATTCGGCCATTTGTTTCTGTTTCTTCCTGGCATTGGAAGCTTTTAATACTTTTCTAAAAGCTTGTTAATGAATAGGGACTAGAGGAGATCCATTTTATCAAGTCTAAGCCTCTTAATATCTACTTATTCAGGTCTTTGGTCAACAACTGATGGAAATTGTAGCTTCACCAATTTTGTCTTCACCTTTGGGGCTGATGTCAACCTTGCTTCTTTTCCATCTTTCTGTTTGGTAGACAAGGGAATGTAGAACATTAAATGGGCCAATGGATGTGCTGAGCTCTCAGGCTATTAAGATGAGTATGTGAATGATAGTGTAGTGAAAGGGCAAGACACTAGAAGGGAGAAAAACATCATTATTATTGGAATAATAGAAATAAAGGGTATTTAATTATGTTCAAGGTCCCTAAGACTTCAGTGAGTCATGAGGGTCTTTCATAAAGATCCCTGACCATACCCCATAAAACCACTAATCTACTGAAAGGTGAAATTTCTATCCAAATTCAGGCTTGGGAAATGGAAAATTAAAATATTAGTTTATAACTAAATTCTCCCTTTATCTCCCAAAACATAGCCCCTCAAATAAGTTGAGGTTTGGTGGTACCAACAACAGCATTCTGTTCTCTAATTTCTCCTGGATTACTAATAGGGTGACCAACCTTCTGCCTTTGCCCAGGACTGTCCTCGTTTTAGCACTAAAGTTTGGCTCCCCAGAAACCCTATTGTCCTGTGCAAACCAAGAAAGTTGGTCACCTTAAGAGAGAGAAAAAGAGAGTGTGAATAACTTTTTGCAATTCAATCACCAGCAAGAAAATACAGCAACTTTGCAGTTGGATTCAACATACCCTGACTTTTCTGGTTAGTTTGGTCCTGTATCACCCAGCAAGTCATAGACGGCAATGACCATGGGGTCTGACTGAGGGGAGGTGGGCAAGGGAACAGCAGCCTTCTGTGCAGGAGCTCCAGGTAACCGGTGGATCCTCTCATTTAGACTCCTCTTGGGAGGGAGAGGTTAGAAATAACTCTACCTATGACAGTCGGCTTGCTTAAATTTCACATGTAGTAGGAAAATCCACATGAAACATGGTTCTCCTGAATCCTAAATTCTGATGCCTCTTAGTGAGCACCATGATGTGGCACGGACTTCTGGGGTGTGTGTGTGTGTGTGTGTGTGTGTGTGTGTGTGTGTGTTACTGGGGATAGAACCCAGGGGCATTCTACCTCTGAGCTACACCCCCAGCCCTTTTTCTTTTTTTAATTTTGAAACAGGGTCTCTCTAAGTTGCTGAGGCTAGCCTTGATCCTGTGATCCTCCTGTCTCAACCTTCTAAGTACTGGTATTACAGATGTGCACCACCACGCCTGGCTTGGCATGGACTTCTAACCCTTACAAAATCCCACCTGGCCTGAAATAGTAATGAAATGAGGCTGAATACCCTACCTCTATCCCTTATTAGCAGTCTGGGAGAAGTAGCACTTAATCCTAGGGGTATCACACGCATCCTTCCCCCTAAAACAGGCTCTGATTCATGTTTCATGTGACCAGAGTTTTAAGTCATACATTCATGTACTGTTTGAGCTAGCCATCATCCGACCCTTAGCCCCAGGCTGTAAAGTTGCAGGAGTCTGGGGAGCTGACCCCCTCAGTACCATGTGCAAATCTACCCTGTTCTTCACCCACCCCCAAGTCTTAACCGTGGATGAAACAACAACAAAGCCGGAAGTCAGTGCTTCCTCATCCCTCCAAGCCAGAGATGGCTTCCTCAGGGGGCACCACACAGGGGTCCAAGCCACAGACCACATCCAGCAGAGCTGCCTGGAGCAAGCATGAGCTGCTCAGACAGTCTCAGAACCACCCGACCTTCCTGCAGACTGTTTGCCTCAATTTTCTACTGTGACATTATCCTCCCTTTATCCACGTTTTCAAGAGACATATCCTGAGGGAGACACGATGTACTTCCATGGTGGTTAAGCGGAGGTTTTCTGCCCCGGGAATTCATTTCCAGAAGAAGGTGGCAGCTTCTAAACCTCTGGGCCCAACAAGATCAAGTACACACAAAGTCTAAGGTGGCAGCCCTGGAGGGACCTTGAAAGGCCCAGCTGGGGAGGAGTCAGGGAGCTGAGGGGCGGTGGGCTATGTTCAGTGAGTGAAGTAAACATCATTAAACATCGTTTACAGCTTCCTGTGTATAAAGTCACAGAACCTGATACTTGAATTGAACTGAATTAGAAACTAAAACTCAAAGAATTAGGCAATGCATACCCTCACCTTAAGAAGTTTGGGGTCAAACATTGGGTAAATCAAGAAACAAACACAAGACAGGATGTGAAAGTGATGACAAAATGAGAAATCATCTAGGCCGACTTGGACAAAAATGACAAATTGTCCTTATCTCAAATATCAGCTGCCTGTCTCCTCAGGCGCCCAGAGAACTCAATCCAAACTGGAAAGGGCAGTGGGTCTCTCTGAATACTCACAGCTCTGCCAGGTCCTTTAGGGCACAAGCTGCTTTTCTCAGGGGACATTTGGAACTAAGAGGAGGCTAGAACTCTCTGGTATCCTGCCCCTGACACAGAAGAGAACTTTCCCTGAGAGAAAATCCTATTTATCAGTCCTTCCTCATACAAGCAAATTGAAGCCAGGTCGTTCTACTTCACACATAACTCTTAGACATGCATCTCTTTAATTTGCCCAATACTTTTGTGTGTGCGTACCCTCCACGAGGTTCTATGCCGCGCTGGGGATGCAGAGATGAAAAGTCCAAAATGCTGCTTTTCTGGGTGCTTGCTATTAAATCCTATGCCATGCGGTTTCCCTAGTGCAAGATCATAAGACCTTAAAATTTACCAGTCTGAAGGTAAAGGGAGGTTGAGTGAGGGGAAAGAAGGTGGGACAAGAGGGTGCCCAAGGAGACAGAGACGACCATCACCTCTAGACCTTCTCTTGCCCTCCATTCCATCAGGGCTTCCAATCTATTGAGAAGCTCAGCGTTCTTACAAATACAAATATGCAGACATTCCCGTAGGGATAAAGTCGTAATATAAGGAGCCACACTCCATCCATAATTCCATCCCTACCTAGTCCTGCCACTTGCTTCCCCAGGGAAGATTTTTTTTCAGTTGATTTTACAACCCAGTTTAATAAAGAAAGTGTGCATGCATGCTTCTGATACCCTGACACATATCAAAATGTATAACTACAATGCACCAATAAATGAATATATTAAAAAAATAAAGGAAGTGTGAGTTCTGATATCCTCTTCTAGCATAGGTGAGCACTTCATATTTGATAATGTCTACAGTGATGATGGAGATGAGGGTTGCTAGCTTCATTACATTAACTAAGGCCAGCATCTAGGTACTATATACTTCTGACCTGATTAACTGGACTACAGCGTGGTAAAATGATCACCACCCACCCTGAAGACCATGGGCATGGAATCCCCACTATACCCCTAGAGTGAAGCTGTGGACAAACTCTGTGCAGGCCCATGATCCACTGTGGGACGGCTGGGATTCCAGCCCTCCTCGGGCCACATGTTCTCATGTGATGCCTTCTTTCCATCAGAGCCTTTGTCTTAGTCTAGCTTTTAGTATATGTATTGGCCAAGGTTCACTAGACTAACAGAATTCACAGAATGAGTATATGGAAAAAGGGATTTATCAGATGGGCTTACAGTTCGAAGCAATGTTGTCCTGAGTTCCGACTGCACGTGGAAAGTCAGAGGAACCAGTAGCTGGTCGAGCGATCTAAGAGCTGGAGTCTTAGGATCGGAGAGACCACTAATTCAGTCCCAGTCCAAGATGTGAAGATCAGGAAGCTCTTCGGAGAAATGATGGTGAAGTTTCAGTTTGAAGGGCTGGAGGCCGACGATCTCATCGAGAGCAGAAGATCAAGAAGCTCTTCAGAGAAACGGCAAAGTTCCAGTTCTATGAGCTGGAGGCCGATGATCTCAGGCGAGAGCAGATGCGTTTCTTCGGAAAGAGTCTCGCATCCTTCTCTCGAATCCTTCTACGCGGCTTTCTCCTTCTTTTATCTAAGTCCTGCACCTATCAAAACCCTGCTGCCTACATTCAGGACAGGACTTTCTGTTTAATCTGCTGTTACATAAACCAATTATCTTATTGACACACCCAAAGTCACATGATCTTGGGTGGGTCATGATCTGGTCAAGTTGACAAATTAGATTGACTATCACAGTATAGTTCTATCAAAGCAGGGCCACGATTTATTCCTTATTGTCTTCCTATGCCCAGAGCTTCAGGAAGAGTATACTTCTAACAGGCGCTTAATACCATACTTTGAATGAATAGATAAATTAAAAATAAAAGAATTAACAATTCATCAAATGGGCTTCTCCAGAGTTATTTCACTAAGACATGCATGAGGAGCGATCCAGGGAAAAGCCCAGCCAACAGAGACTTAAGCAGGCTCTGTTTATCACAGAACGTGCGGCTTGGCAAATGTAGTTGATCAGAAAAGAAAACACCCAAATATGTGCTAGGAAGAAATAGAGACCAGCCTTTTAAAAAATAAAATCAAGTCCACCTCGCCAAGGGACCTAGGGAGCCTCCAGTTCGTGTGATGGAGCCATGAAATAACTACAAGAAAAGCAGATGCGGTGGATCTGGTCCCACAAAAGCTGTTCAGTGTTTGTTGTCGGACAGACCAATGTAGGGACATGAGAACCAAAGCAACATTTTTGCCAAGGCTTTTGCATTTCCAAGCCTTGAGGCTTCCACTCAGACCCTTGGTAGCATGCTTTCATTGCCTTTGTTGTTTCAATCTGTGGTGAGTCCAACAAAAAGAGAAACCTCTGATCCTCGTCAGTTGCAACTAGGGAAGGCATTCCCGTGCCTGGGCCTGTGGGCAGCAGGGACAGGACCTCTGGATAAGGCCCAAGCTCCCATTGCAGCCTGGGTGGCCCCTAACGAGGCCTGCACCCACTCCTTCCTCTACATACTGGCCTGGAAAAAGGAAGTGAGGTTCCCCATGGAAATCCTCTCCAAGGGAAGCAGTGTGATTTAATGAACCTTTGGGAAACTATTCACTTTTCACACCTGCAAGTGGTCTTTGGTATTTTTTTCTGGTGACTCAGGACTCTCCGCTTTGCTTCTAATGGCAAAAAATAAAAATAAAACCCTTCTGCCAAAGCCTCCCTTCTTAGGGACTAAGGGTCTTTTCCATCAGAAAAGGAATTTCTATTTTGCTTTCCCGATAGAACTAAGAATGGGACCTCTTTGTTATCCTGTTACTCTCCCCGGTATATGGAAAAATAGGAGATTTCTTCAAAAGTAGGCTCAGTTTATCAATCATGGACAAGTTTTGCCAACACCATAATATAAGGGAAAAATGGAAGCAGTTAACCGTGACTTCTGGTCACGGTTCCCAGCGGGTCCTTCGGTTCACACCAATCTGTCCTTGAGGTCCTCAGTTTCTTTCTTCCCTTTTGCGCATGTTAGACCATGATGGTTGCATCACCAACGGGTCTTAATTTCACAAATGTGCTCTTGGGAGTCTTCATTCTGAAACATATTTCATAGTTGTCATCTTATGCAAATCTAATGAAGAAAAGTTAAGTAAATGATGGGGATCAATGGGGTTCTGTTTTTGAAGAGGTTTTAATAACAGGAAAATATTTTGCTTAAGTAAAAAGAAATCAGGTTAAAAACTCTCTCTGAACCCAGAGCATTCTATTCTTGAACTATACCCCCAGACCTTTTTATTTTTTATTTTGATACAGGATCTAAGTTACCCTGCATTGTCCTCAAACCTGCAATCCTCCTGTCTCAGCCTCCCAAGTACTGGGATTACAGGCATGTGCCACCACGCCTAGCTAGTAAACATCACTTTTTATAGTTATCTTCCTAGGGAAATATGCAAATGAGATTGAATAATACCAATTTGTATTCAATATGCCTTGATTAAGAATTTAAAATCTTTAAAAGTAATACAAGAATATATAAATAGACACATAATAAATTCATAAATATATATATTTTAAAAAACACATTATTTTACCACCTGAAATCCTCTTCCCAATAGTAAGCACTATTAGCAATTCAGGTTTTAACCTTTTCCATAAATTTATATATGGCTATATTTTACATTTGTACATATAGGAATTTGGAATTTAAAAACTTAAATGGGATCATGTCATGAATTATTCCATAACTTTCTTGATCTCATTTGACATTATGATCTTAGAAATCTAACTTGTCTTTCTAAGTAGAGATCTACCTCATCTATTCCTAGTTGCCATATCATTACAAAGCATAGATATACCATTATGTACTCATCTCCATTAGTCCCCTTTCCATCCCTGTGATAAATTACCTGAGAAAATCAACTTAAAGGAGGAAAGGTTTATTTGCCTCATAGTTTCAGAGGATTCAGCCAATGGCCACTTGGCTCTGCTGTTTGGAGGCCTGTGACGAGGCAGAACATCATGGTGGGGAGTGGAGCAGGTGGTGGAGCAGAGCTGCTCACCTGATGGCAGCTAGGAAGCCAAGAGAAAGAGGAAGGGGACAGAGGACCAATATCCCCTTTAAGGGCACACCCCCATGACCTAACTTCCCTCCACTAGGTCCCACCTTCTAAAGTTCCCACCACCTCCCAATAGTGCCACGGGCTGGTGACCAAGACTTTAGCACATGAAACTTTGGGGGACACTCCAGATTCAAACTATAGCATCATCCATTTCCTTATTGAAACCCTTGTTATAGTATATTCTTGAGCATACAATTATATGTTCAAGGACATTCACTACGATATTACAGTGACTATCCTTTATAATGAACTCCCCTTAATATATAGCTCTGTACACATAAGATAGTTTCTCTGAAGGTTAGATTTCTAGAAGTAAAAATATTTGGTTAAATGTTATCTACATTTTAATTTTTGATTGGCGCCAATAAATTGTCCTGTCAAAAGAATGTATTCGCTAACTCTCCAATTAAGAGCAAAATTATGTTATCTTATGAAAAATTTCCTTCCCAGATTTAGGATTAGGCCTTTCCCCCAGCTTCCTTCTGATTAGTTGGATTTGGAGTTCGTCACAACAGAAATCGAGATGAAAGGACACAAACATTGTCAAATACAGAATCCTGTGCTTATTACACAGGCATTGCTGTTGAGTACCCTGAAATCAGATGGTAACCCAGTAAAATGGAGTATTGAGGAAACAGGGCTGGTCCAGGAAAACTAGACCATGAGGGAAGTGTTCACTTTTGAAGAATTAGAATATAATAATCAACACTTCAGTTCTACCAATGGTGATTTAATAGTTCTATTGGTTTGTTTGTGTGTGTGTGTCTGTGTGAGTGTTTTGTGGTGCTGGAGATTGAATCCAGGGGCATTCTACCTCTGAGCTATCCCTCCCAGCCCTTTTTATTTCTTATTTTGAAATAAGGTCCAACTAAGTTGCTGAGGATCTCTCCAAGTTGCTGAGGCTGGCCTGGAACCTATGATCCTCCTGCCTCAGTTCCCAAATACTGGGATTATAGACATGTGTCATCATGCCTGGCTCATTTAATAGTTATTAAATTATTGAGAATTTGTTGTTTTAGCTGGGTGTGGTGGCGCACGCTTGTAATCCCAGTACTTTGGGAGGCGGAGACTGGAGGATCTGGGTTCATGGCCATCCTCAGCTCTCTCTCTCTCTCTCTCTCTCTCTCTCTACTTAGTGAGGCCCTCCGCAACTTTGTGAGACCCGGTTTCAAAATAAAGTATGAAAAATAGGGCCAGGGGTGTAGCATGGAGGTAGAACGCCCCTGGGTTCAATCCCTGGTACTGCAAAAAAAAAAAAAAGAATCTGTTATTTTATAATGCCTTAAAGGAAAATGTAGCTGCTTGCGTTTCTTCATTGTGTGTGTTTTGGACAAGTGGGTAGAATCCATCCCCATGATGATTAAAAGCTTTTGGGAGATGTTGTAGACAGATCATTTCTGTACCTAGAACACAGGATCCATGAGAAGCCCAAAAGCCCAGGGAAGGGTGGAATTGTGCATCGGCTTCTCTGCCCAGCACAACTCTGTTTAGAAAGTGCAGCACTTCCCTGCTCTCATTCATAGGCAAACTTCATGTATGGTAGTATATGGTATGTACATTTCTTCACCTTTCATTCACATTTTCATTTTTTTAAATGATTATGCAATAAATTGAGCACAGGAGGTTAATAAAACAGATGCCCAGCTACTTACCATACAGACTGAGCAAAGTTTACCATTTTGTTTAAATTGTAATGGATACATTTTTACTATATTTTGTATCTTTATTACCATATTTTTATTTGCTTCTTTATTCTCTTTTCCTGACTTACATTGTATTAATCAAGTTTTCTTCTATCTTTTTGCTTTGATTACTTTTAAGAACTATTCATATTCTCTCTCTCTCTCTCTCTCTCTCTCTCTCTCTCTCTCTCGTCTCAGTGATTCTACTATTTGAAGATTAAGCTTCTCGTAAAATCAGGGAAAGTGTTAGATTATCTCTGATAGCCTCACCAGTTACCTCACTGAGAAATTGAGGCCCTAAGAATCCAGACAGAAATCTGGGAATTGGATCATACCATTTCCTTGAACTCAGCTCCAAATATTTGAACAATCACCAGTGTTTCTGATTTTGCCCACAGATATTTTTTAAAATACTTTTATTGGTGCACTGTAGTCTCGCATCATAATGTAGTTCATAGTGATAGTGACATACATGCACACAGCACTTGGTGGGCTTTCCCTCACTTCCCTCCCTCCTTCCCCATACATGATAATGAGATTGGCATTGGTATTCTCACATATGTACATAATGTCAGTGGAGGTGTTTTCTTCATTAATTCTCCCTCTCCCCCCGCCTCCTCTAGACCACCTCCCTCACTCCACTGGGGTTTCTCCTCCATTATCTAAAGTCCGTCTTGTATTCTGATTACTCCCTAACTTCCACATATGAAAGAAAACACAAAACCCTTCACTTTTGTCCACAGATATTTCTAATTCTATCCCCTGCATTCAATCTTCTCAATCACTGTCTTTGTTTAGACCTTCAACCTCTCTCACCCGGAGTCCAATAGTATCCTAACGCGTCTCCCTGCTCAAGTCTTGAGTGTTGCATCTTTAAATCTCTCACCACACTGCATGCACAGTGGTATCTAAAATTATTCTATGACCAGTCATATTTCTTCCTGAAAAGCTCCAATGGCTCCCCCAAACTGTAAGACCATACTTCTTAGGAAGCATACAAAATTCTTGGTTACCTACTTATTCCTTGCTTTCTAGCCCAGTTCTTGTCATATCCTTCTGCAAACTTTGGCTCTAATAATACTAAAGTACTTTCAGCTCCTACATATACCATGCATCATACATCTCGTGGCCTTTTCTCATGCTAGTTCTTTGTCCTTAGTGTCCTGGGATACTTTGCTATTTTTTTAAAATCACTGAATAACTCAACCTTTATCGTACTTCATGAATTCTGGATCTAAATTGTAGGAAGTTTTGCAGCTACACCCAGATATCTTGGAATACTCACTCATTAGTACTACCCAGTTTCCATGTTGTAAACAGCCCAAGGACATGAATAGATTAAGTGTAGAAAAACCCAGTCAACAGCTCTGACCGAGCTTCTAGACAACAACCGGGATCAGCTGGCAGTCATGCCAACTGAACCATCTTGAATAACCAGGCCAGTTGGCCTTCAGATGATAGCACTCCTAGCTGCCATCTTACTGCAACCACATGAGAAACCCCAAACAGAACTTCCCCAGCAAGCCCAAGCAACAAATAGAACCATACAAGATAATGATAAAATGCTATATTAAGCCAGTGAGCTTTAGGATGGTTTCTAATGTAAGAATTGATAAGTAGAATTCTGTCCTAGATAGATAACCAGAATTCAGCCAATTATTAGTTATTCAGCTAAAAAGGAAACTGATACTTCACAAACTTCCATTGGGGTAGATGACATTTGAGTGTCCTATAATTTAGAAATCTAGTTTACTCTAGGGAAAATAGTTCATTCACAAAACGCCTCTGCATAGACTAGTCTCCCCCACCCCCATCCCCAATTCATATATTGAGACGTAATCAACAATGTGATAATATTTGGAGATGAGGCCATGGGCATATGACTAGGTCATGAGGATGGAACCCTTAGGAATTGAATTAAGTGTCTTACAAGAAATCTCTCAGAGAGCTTCTTCATTCCTTCTGCCACATGAGGACATACTAAGAAAGTAGCTGAACCAGGAAGTGGGTCCTCACCAGAAATCTAATTTACTAGTCCCTTGATCTTGGACTTCCCGGCCTTCAGAACTGTGAGAAATAAAGCCATGTTGTGTATAAGCTATTTGGTCTATGGCATTTTCGATATACAGCTTCAATGGATCGAGACAGATTCTGAACAAAATATTTAGCTAAGCATAGTTGCTGAAATAAATGGATAATTTATTTTTCAATTACTTCTTGGCCACATCACAATCTTTGGCAATGCTAAGCTATAAACCATGTAAAAATCAAATATATCTGCTTTCCAAATTGGAGAATTAAATGTATTTCGCCTGTGAATGAGACATTTGAACAAAATGCAATTATAAAGTCCAGACCAATTGAGAAATAGACTATCAATGCTAATTGACCAATAATAATAAAAGGGTGTTCTACTAGTTGATCTCAACTTGGGGTCATTCTAAAGCAGATGGATGCTCCCCAATGAGGGGGGGCGTTATCAACCTTATACCTCAGACTCTGGAGTGCCTTTTCAGAAGATCAGAGAAGAAAATGTGAGATTAGAGGTAAAACCAGATATGCTTGAATGGCTTTTAGTTTCTTCACTTTTCTGAGAAATGGTTGAGGAAATGATCAGTATTAACTTCAATAAGAATGAGCTTTCCTACCAAAAAATATATATGGCTTGTAGAGAAGTCCTTTATTTGCTGACATTGTATAACCATCAGTAAAATACATGATTTCAACTGGACGGTGAATAAAATGAGGTGGTGTCAATGTGTTACTGTCCATAGAGATGAGAACTATTTTTCCAATCTGATGGATATGAAATGATATTTTCTTATATTTGTTGGAAATTAAGGTTTCTTCTTTGAAATTTTCCTGTTCATATCCTTTGCCCTTTTTAAAATACAAATCACACTTTTTAATTTCTAATCTTCTTCCTTACCAGATATTTATGGCAGAGGATGAGTTCTAATTAGGCATATCTATGACTATTTAAGTCGTGGGATGTTTTAACAGCTAAGCATGTCAATTAGGTTCTTATATTTATGACTTAGAATAATAGAGAGCCAGAATTAGGCCAGAAGAGGCAATCCCTCTTCTGATAGCCATTATTCTCCTAATGTTAACAGTTTATGTAATGCCTCTTTGACTTACATTTCTTCCTAGAAGCAAAAAACAAAAAAAAAGTGGAAATACTATTTCTGTGCTCTTACAAAGCCACAAATTTTCTCATTTCAATCCTTGTCAACTCAGTCTCTCAAGGATCCTGTGCCCAAGTAGTTTGCAATCTGGTCAGGAAGACAATGCACACAAACAGGAGAGCATTTGGAGGGAGAGAAGGTGAGTAGCAGGAATCAGACAGTCATTAATGTGCACTGAAATAACCAGTGACTGCATCATGAAGGTGAGGGCATGGGATTTGGAGCAGGAAAGAGATGAAATGTGGCTGAAGGAAGGTATTCATTAAAGGGAAATTTCATGTACAGGTGTGGAGAAAGAAGTATTTGTGGCATGTAAGGTGTCCAGGAGGAGACAAGCCCACCTGAAGCCCTGAGTTTTTCTTTGATGGAAACCCAGATACTCTGGCCAGAGGCCCCACCCAAAAGTCTCATGGCTCACAGAAAACTTTCCCGGTGGAGAAAATAACTCATGTGGCCCTCTGCCCACCACTGCCACCACCATAAAACAATCGAGGACAGAAATTAGGAGAAAACAGCTCATTTCCTCATCTTTGCATCAGGCACCAATTTTCCAAGGGCAATTTTGTAAATTAAATTTTTCCCAGGTTAGGGAATAGGCAGGTTTCTTTGATGAGCAGCAGGTCTCTAACTTGAAGGACCCACACTTAAAGGGGTGGGATTCAGTTCCCCAGTCATCCACGGCATCTTCATGGA
Organism: Glis glis; assembly: GCA_004027185.1. Classification (NCBI taxonomy): domain Eukaryota; kingdom Metazoa; phylum Chordata; class Mammalia; order Rodentia; family Gliridae; genus Glis; species Glis glis. The sequence continues at coordinate 13,903 of PVJS01007380.1, forward strand.
TCTGGATAGAAAAGCAGAGTTCTAATGGCTACAGCCACATGTTACCTGTCTCCAATGAAAAGGCCCTGAACTGCCAAGAACTTAAGCCAAGAAAGACCATAAAGGGTATATTTCTTTTTCAAGGTGAGGCAGTAGGTACAAAGCTGTTCTGTCTGCGACTTGTGAAGCTGCTTGTGCACAAGTTGGATTGTGAATTTGACTGGCAGCCAATTGTAAGCCAGCAGTGCTGAAAACCCGTTCTATATATCCATGCCAACATGTATGCATGGCATCACTGTGGACAAAGCTGGTAACCAAGAGCATCCTGTGTGAGCACAATTGCATCATAGAATAAATACTGGGCTCAAATACCACCATAGTCCAAGGGTTTTCCAAGAAAACTGTCAACATACCTCATCACAAGCATTAGACAGTGCTCTATTTGTGCTGCCCCACCAACGATGCAGTGAAGTCTTCTCTGGTGAAATGTAGTTAGTTCCAAGGTTCTGGAAGCCTTGGGTTCATTTTTCCCCCATGCAGTTAGAGGGCAAAACAAACTAAAGGGATGAGTCTTCAAGGGCTCTTCCAGTCTATCCCTAGCCTGCAAAAAATGTACCAAGATATGCCTTTCACTGTTCCTCTCTTTCTCTCAAAAATAAGGGTTCCCTTCTCCTTACCCATTCCAAACCTCTAGCTCACTACTTTCAAAGCAGATCTACTTCAAAAAGTTGGTCAAATCATGCTTCCCAGAACATGCTAGAACCTTCTGGCCTCTATGCCTTTATATCTGACAATCCTCCTTCCCTGTAGGTCCCTTTTCTATTTTCCCTGGTTATCTAAATCAAATCCATTTCAAACAAAACTCTTCCTTGGAGAATGACCCTGATCACTGCAGTCTAACTGGAAGGTTTCTGCCCCCATCAATAAAATTTTTAAAAATAATTTTAAAAAGAAAAAAGAACACTCATACATTGTTAGTGTGATTGCAAAGTAGTGTGACCATTATGGAGATCAGTATGGAGGTTCCTCAAAAGACTAGACATGGAGCCACCCTATGACCCAGCTAGACCAATCCTTGGTATCTTTCCAAAAGAATCAAATCAGAATACTGTAGTGATAGATGCACATTTATGTTTATAGCAGCACAATTCACAACAGCCAAATGATGGAACCAACCTAGGTGCCATCCACAGATCAATGAATAAAGAAAATGTAGTACATACACACAATGGGGTTTTATTCAGCCAGAAAGAAGAACAAAATTAAGTCATTTATAGGAAAATGGATGGAACTGGAGAACATTGTGCTAAGTGAGATCAGCCAGACTCAGAAAATCAAGGCCACGTGTTTTCTCTCGTATGTGGATGCTATAGAGAAAAAAATGAAAAGGAGCCATTCTGCCAATTAGGAGAGAGACCATTAGAGTAGCAGAATAGGATTGGGAGAGGGAAGAAATAAGAGAAAGGGGAGGCATGGAGAAGGAAACAGACCAAGTAACGTTATGTGCATATATGAATGTATTATTATGAATCTCACTATCATGTACAATTATGACACACCAATAAAATTCTTTAAAATAAAATAATAAACAGTTCCTGCCCCTCAAGTAATCAGCGACATTAAGCAAAACTTTTAGGACTGTGTATGACATGCTGCCTTGTGTAGTTAATCATAATCTGCAAGTCAACTCCCTAACTCGCCCAAAGCCTATAGACAGCATGGACCATGTCTAATAGCTCTTTTTATGTCCAAACATACTAATTTCTTTATGTTTAATCTTTATATACCTTAGTTTGGGTTCTCTGAATCAATATAGGTACAATTTGAGAGGCAGTTTATTTGGAGTTTGAAGCATTTGTGGACTAAAAAGCAGTAAACTAATGGGAGAAAAAAATGGCAGCTGGAGCAGCCGAATTCAACCAGGCTCTTGTGTACCCTCACGCTTCCCACAGTCACAGCTTCCTCCTTTTCCTGGCTGCTTCCATTCCTTATCATCTTGCTCCAGACCACACTTCAGTCCAAGTGGCTGCCAGCCCCCAAGGTGAACCCACTGAACCCTTATGGTTCCCACTTCTGCCCAGTAACCTGTCCAGGAGCCCATGCAGCTGAGTGCTACTCATTCTCCCTTGGACCGAGCCTGAGGTGTAGGCTCTGACATTACAGCGGGTAACTTCATGGGTACTCCTGGGACTGACCCTGCTGGACAGTTTGCTTCTTTCCCCATGGGCATCCAAAGCATTTTATTATGCCAGCCAGACTTAGTAGGACCTATAAGAATAGAAATGGACTTTTAGCCATGAAATGTATTCAGCTGGACTTGCCTTGACCCTGAATTTCTAAATTAGACAAGTCTATCTAAGTACTAGAGTCAGAAGCTGGTTACACACACACTAGCAAGCACAAAAGTGAGCATTAGGCTTTCTTTTACTGATTGGCACAATTCTCTTTTCTCTTACTTCATTTCCACACTTGATGGCAGTGTAGACCCTTTTCGGATCCTCTTGACCTTGCATCTTGTTTCTGGTCCCTTGAAACTGACAACCGATTTGGGCATCCTAGAGACTGACTCTCACTCGCCTTCTCTTCCTCATCCATACTCAGCCCAACCCAGATCCAGCCCTTAGGAGCCCATCCTAGGTTGGGCCAGTCCAGCCAATGTCCAGGAATAGGCTTTCCAAGGTTATTAAAGGAGGGTGAGATGGGAGGCAGAAAGCTGAGAGATGTAACTCCAGGTCTCTTCCTCTGACACCTGAGCCAAGGGTCAGGCCTACCTGGGCTGTGACTTAGAAGTGTGAGTCTTCAAGCCCTTTCCCCACAAACAGCATCTCCCACTGTATCCTCAAGCTCCATGTCAGTAGGTGTTTCCACCTAGGAACTTCTTTGGCCCCACTGGTCCAGGTCAGTTCACAAATGGGGAGGTCAAATAGCTTTAGTAAGTTTCAAAGTATGCATGGAAGCTTTGCCTCCCTTCTGCCTCTTCACCACAACAGCCCAGACTACTGAGTCCCCACTGTACCCTGCAATCTCATCCTGGGCGGGGTCACGCCCTGTGTAGTAAATAAGCCCCTCACTTGATCCTGCTCTGCTGCCCTGTTGGGAATTACCATGATTAGAGGGAGAAGAAATAGATAGTGATCCAGAAACAAAAATGCAAGAATCATATTAAGTGGTGTCCTGTTGCACCTTATTAAATGAGAAGCTGTTCTCCAATTATGCAGACTTAAATGTACCATTTCGGCTCATATTTTGACAGCAATTCCTCTAGATAATTCACTCGTAGAATAAAAGTTCCCACGAATCCACACCAACACTCTCATGCTTTCTCAAGTGATTTCACTCAGCTATTTTAAGACCTTGATTTCTGGCCTGGCTTTTCAAACTGAAAAGCTGCTCAAAACAAGATGAGGGCTGGGGGTGTAGCTCAGTGGCAGAGCACTTGCCTAGTACATGCAAGGTCCTGGGTTCAATCCTCAGAACCCTCCCCCAAAATGATGAACCTTCGGGGAAATTAAGCCTGGGCCAGGAGCCTATGATCCACCACAACAGTGTGTAGGGCTCTGGTTTCCTTCAGAACTCCTCAAGCTGAAGGTCTTGTCTATACAAAGCTCTCAGTGGGGTCTCAGGCAGGACGTTCCAAAACACAGCAATTTTCAGAGTTATAAACATGTTGGCTGTTTTGGAAAAATGTGACAATCTCTGGTCATCATCAGTTGTACTTGTAAAAGCTCTACAAATGAGGTTAAAAGGAAGGATTTTAGAAACAAATTTCTCAAATCAAAATTGCAAAGACAAAGTTAACTCAAATGTGTTACTTTACACAACATAAATAGGACATATATATATTTTTTGGTAGTACTGGGGATTGAACCCAGGGGTGTCCTACCTCTGAGCTATACCTCCCCCACCCTATTTTATTTTTTATTTTGAAGCAGGGTCTCTTTAAGTTACTGTGTGCTGACACACAGAACCTTCGGTTCTATTGTCTCAGCCTCCCAAGTCCTAGGGTTCCAGGTGTGTGCCACCACACATGTCTTAGGACATATTCTTTGTTCGAAATTCTTTTCCACCTTCTTCTTTTCCTTCTAAAGAGTCTGGCTATTCTTTAATAGATCAAGTTTATTTTTAAATAATAATGATGATGACAATAATAATAATTTAATGCAGTCTGGAAGATTCACTCCAAAGCAGAGGCCTGGTGGCTGGGTTACCTGTTTACCTCAGATAGGCACCTCACAGTACCAGCAGGAGGAGACCTCACCCCAGCCAACCCCATGGGACAACAGAGGAGCCATGCAGGGGTAGATGGGGAGAGAGAGGGAGCCAGTCCCGTAATGAGGTCACTTCACACGTGTAAGTAAGCCGCCTGTAAGGACCACCCACCTCCTACGCCATTCCTTCCTGCCCACTCACCCACCCTGGCCCCTGCGACTGTCAGAATGAAGCCATTTTACAGCAGATTTTTCTGATCTTGATGCACTTCAAAATTCCTGCCCAGTATCTGGTTTGTGGATTATTTTGCCCCAGACATCTCCATTTCATTTTTCCGTGATGATTCGCGCTTTATCCCTTCCTTTCCCATTTTCCTAATTCCTTCAGGTTGTCCCTTTGCCTTTGCTGGTGCTGGTCACATTTCTCCATTCAGAATCATCTGTGGATTCCATCTTCAAGGCCTTTCTCACTCCCTCAGGTCATTAATAAAGACAGGTCTGAGTGAGAGGGGAGGGAAGGCCAGCTTCCCCGTACACCCTGGAGACCACCTCCCGAGCCAGCCCGGTGTCCTGAAGCCTGTTTACTTCCACCCAGCACATTTTTCCATCCACATGACAGACTGGGCAGCCAAGACAATCGACCTTCATTTATGCCAGGTCTCAAGACCCTTTCACTGCCAAGCTTCAGAATTTGTGGATGGAGCATCTGTTCCTGTCTGTTTTTAGGCTGGGGTGACAGACAAAAGGGAAGGGTTTGCCTTTGCTCCAGGAGCCACATGGGACTCTGTTTCCAATTTAGTATGTACAGCGTGGATGCACAATCGTCCCTCTCCCTACCCAGTGGGCTATTAAATTCCCTTCCACACCCCCAAATTGTTCACCCCTCTTCTTTTCATTGTCATACAGGACACACAATTTTCCCTTCAAAACAGTCATCAGGGAACCAAAGCCATTCAGTCCTTCCAGAATTGCTTGGAAATTGGTTTGCAATGTTATCCTCTGCCACCAAGCCCCTGAATGCTCGCTTGGTGCAAATCGGGTTCTGCTGATGGAGACATGGCTTTGCCAACTGGCAGAACCTAACTCCATGTGGGTCTGGGAGAGCAGGGAAGGGGGTGAAATCAGGACGCTCAAGAGAGATGCAAATTCAATTTTTAAATGATATTCGAGGATCAGGAACCCTCAAGAGAGTGCTTTACCTGAACTGGCTTCTGATACTAACTAGCACTGTGGACTTGGCCAGTTACTTGACCTGCCCAAGCAAACTCTCTCAGTCTCAGAATGAGATTTGAACTTGACTATATCTAAAGGTACTTTCACTTATAGATGTATGAGTCTGCCAGGCATGTTGGCACATGCTTGAGAGCTGAGAGGCTGAGACAGGAGGATTGCCGGTTTGAAGCCAGCTTTGGCAACTAAGCGAGACCCTCAGCAACTTAGCAAGACCCTGTTTCAAAACTAAAAAATGAGAAGGGTTTGGGGTGTAGCTCAGAGGTAGAATGTCCCTAGGTTCAGTACCCAGAACCAAAAAAAAAAAAAAAAAGTAGATGTATGAGTCTATCTGAAGAACTACAAAAGTACAGAAAACAGTGTTTCCTGCCCTACATGTTTTCACTGCAGAGGAAATAATGGATAGCCAGGATTCTTAAGAATTGTAGAGCTCTCTTTAAGATCACAAAGATCTGTTTGATTCATTTTTTTCTATGCCATTTTTTTCATAGCATCATGAAGACAGGTTCATAGTCAGCCCTAACCCAATGCTGTGAGGTATACAGAGTATGTCTGTGTGTTTACACAGCAGCTTTTTATAGGACTTGCTCGGGTAGTTGCAACATTCTTCATGACATGAAATGCCACCTCTCAAAGGAACTTCATTAATTCAAACACTCAAAGAAGAACTCCTTTCGAATGGAATTTTATGCATTCGTTCTCCAAATATTGAGACGTTACTAAGTTGGGTACACAAAGACAAATAAGACATAGTTCCTACCCTCGGAGAGCTTACAATTTACTAGGAGCACCAAAGCAATGAATAGACAACTGTTAACATCTTTATGAGAGTGGCTTGTTAACATTTCAAGATGGGATGACCACGTAATTTATTAGTACAAAACAGAACTGTTCATTTAAAAGGTGCAATGTTAACTAATATGCCCACCGAAATGTATAAACCAAGTCCACCCAAGCAAACCAGCATCTATGGTCATCCAAGCTAAAGAGATAGTCTAGCTATTAAGTCCCCTTATGTCACTATTGAAATTGGACCACACATTACTCAAGTGACCCTCATCCAAAGAATGAAGTGATGCCTGACAAAATCTGAAACTCCTTTTTCAGATGACTGATGATGTTTTTTATAAACCATGCTATTTTTCACTGTTTTCCATTCCTTTTTTTTTTAAACAAGTGCTCCCAACTAGAGGTGGTTATTAATTTAACATAATAAAAGCACTTGCATTCTAAGTGTCTATTCTATGAAAGAGTAACTTGCTCAGTCCCTTATAAAACTTCTGCTCCTGGGGATCTGATCTCTCTTCTGGTATCTTCAGTGCACCTCACTATAAAGTCCTTGAACAGCGTCCATGGAGCTGGTCCCTGAGCACTGGACCACAAGTGAGATTGTTTTGAAATAAACTTCCTTCTTCTGGGTCTTCCATCGTAGTTCCATTTCACACTGAATTTAATTGACGCCTTGTGATTTTTATGAGTTTCCAGTGCAGAGTAATTTTCTGCACCATTAGCTCCAGTCCAAGGTTTTTCTGCCAGGTAGTTAGATTAAGGAATTTTTTTTCTAAAATCTGTTGGCTATATGTTTATTGATAATCAAGATGCTCTTTCCCATACTTTATTACTAAAGATGCTGAATCTCTCATAAGAGTTTACTTCTTAGTTCTATCACTCCAGATATATTATAAAAATTATACTCTAGCACTTTCTGGATTTTTTTTCCCAAAATAGCTGAGGCCCTGGAGGCCTAGCTGGGTCCAACAAGGTCAACCATCTACCAGGCTAAGTTCTCCACACAAGAGTCGCCTTCATCTTCCACCCAGAGGTATAGCCAGACCTTCCTAACAAAACAGAGCTCTATGGCCAATGACCTACATTCTTCCATAGTTACATCATCCAGAAAACTCTCCTTTCTGTGGTTAGGAAATTCACAGCATGGGTCTCATCCTGGCTCTGTATTTATTATTCTAAGTCACAAATATAAGAATGAAACCGGCATGCCTAGCTGGTAAAACACCCCCACAACTTAAATAGTCATAGATATGCCTAATTAGAATTCGTCGTCTACCATAAATAACTGGTAAGAAAGAAGATTAGAAGTTATAAAGTATTATTTGTGTTTTAAAATGGGCAAAGGATATGAACAGGAAATTTGCAAAGAAGAAACCTAAATCACCAACAAATGGATGAAAATACCAAGAAAATATTATTTTATACCCATCAGATTGGAAAAAAATTAAAAGTCTTACAAAACACATTCTGGCAAGGATGTGGGAAAGCAAGATGTCATATGGTGCTAGTGAGAGTATAAATATCTGCGTATCATTTAAAGAACCTTTTCATTTTCACATTATCTGGAAAAGTTGAAAGTAAACATACCCTGACACTAAGTAATGCTGCTTTCAGGTAATTACACTGAGAAACTCTCACACATGTGTGCAAGCAGACTTAGATACAGTGCTTGCTGTGATGTTATTTATAAAGCAATATGTTGGAAATTATCTCAATACTATCAATAGGGAATTATCTCAATACTATCATATAAGGGAATACTAAGCCACTGTTAAAATGAATGCATGAATAATTACACAGGAGTTAATATGGGTGAATCTGGAAAATATAAAGTTGAGCAAAAATAAGAAAATTCACAGTATTCAATTTATGTACTTTTTAAAGCAAAAAATACTATATATTGAGAATGTATCTATGTTTAAATATAAAAAATCCACACAAAAATACTAATTTAAAGATAGTGATTATTTCTGGGGAGGAAGGAGATGAAACTCATTTTTAATCTATAATGCTTTATTTCTTTTTAAAGAAAAGATGGAATCAAGCATGGTGGCACATGCCTGTAATCCTGGTACTTGGGAGGTTGAGACAGGAGGATTTCATGTTCAAGACTAGCCTCAGCAACTTAACAAGACTCTCAGCAACCTAGTGAGGTAGAATGCCCCTAGGCTCAATATCCAGTACCACACACACACAAAAAAAAAAAAAGGACAAGAAAAAGAAAAGATATTGGTCAAATACAGAAAAATACTAGCATCTTTTAAACCTGAATGGGAGATGCAAAAATATCTGTAAGTTTTTGGTTTTGTGTGTAATTAATATTTCCATAGATTAAACAAAATATATTAAAATGAAAAGAAAGCCTATTATATCTTAAGGAACAAAACAATAAGTGAATATATTAATGAACATAAGTATATGCTAGATACTGGGGCATGTTACACACAGTGGAAAACTATCACAGCTGCAAGCACATATTCCAATCTTACATTTGACATAAGTGAAAATTGAGACCCAGAGATATTAAGTGACTTTACACAAGTCACCAGAACTGGAGCCCAGGCCTCTTAACTCACAGTCTAGGACTTTCTCCCACTGTGCCTCAGGTTCATATCATTGCTGTCTTTATTAGAATAAGAGTGAAGGAATTATAGGTGTAATGGTTTGGATTTGGGCTACCTCTCTAGCCCTCATGGAAATGGGATGGCAATGTTGGAAGTGGGACTTGGTTATAATCTCAGCAGTGGATAAGTCCATTGGAGTCCATCGTACTGGATTTACCTGGGTCAGGTCAGTAGGGTGTGGCTGGAAAAGGTGGGTCCCTGGGGCTGCAGCCTTGGGATTATATATGGTTCCTCCTCCCCTTGCTTATTCTCTTGCTTCTGGCCTTCATGATGTAAGGAACAAAACTTTGTGCTCTCCTCTGTCCACTTTCTGCCACCATGCCCTGAGATCCACAGTCCCCAGCTTCATATGGACTGAACCCAAAACTGTGAGCAAATAAATCCTCCTTCCTCTAAGTTACATTGTCAATTCTTTAGATTATAGCTGTGACAATGCTGACTAATGCAGAAAATACTACCAGAGGAGTGGGGTCACAGCTATATCTAAGTCTAACCAGGTGTTTTGCGCGTCTTTGGAACTGGTTTGTGAGAGGAAATTGGAAGTGTCAGAATGTGATTAGCAAAGTGCATGGTAGAGACTATGCTCAGGAGATTTGGGAGGGTAAAGAGGGCTCTCTAGGAAAATGGAGTAGAGGCCACATGTGTTACATTCTAGCAAAGAACTTATTGGCATTTTTCCCATGTCCTGAAACTTTGTGTGAGGCCAAATTTAAAGACAATGGGATGATTAAGGTGGTGGAAGAAATTTCAGAACAGCAAAATATCCAAATTGTATTATGAATATTCAGTGAATTGTACACTGAATTTCAGGTGCTAAAAGTAAAGCAGGGAGACTTTATAAGATTTGAAGTTTGGCCAGAAAGGCATGTGTAAAACTGGGGCCCAGAGAAATGGTGCTGTGAAAGAAAGTAAGACGGCTGAAGGGAGGTCGAATGTTCTGCATAGAGACAAAGAAAGGAATGTGGCCTTGCCGGAGGGGAGGCAGGCTCAACACAGCCCATCATGGGGTCATGCTCTGCCATGGCCGTGATGAAAGTGGCAGATGGAGTTGGGCCAATGTCAGCCCAAATGGAGTTGGGGCCAAGGTCAGCTCAGATGGACACGGGCCCAGCTGTGGCCCAGATGGAGCAGGCCCAGCAGCTATGATTGAAAAGGCCCCAGCAGCAAAGAGTAAAGAGGGTGTGACTACCTTTTCTGTTGGTGGTCCATCTCAACACTCACATAATGCTGGCTTTGCTGAAAAAGGGGGGCCATGGTGGCTTCCCCCCGATTTCATAGGAAAAGCCACGCAACATGTGACAGGGTCTGAATCCCTGCAAACAGGCCCAAATAGGGCAATTTGTAAAGCTGTGAGGGCAAAACTAAGGTTGAAAGAAATATCCCTGAGATCTAGAAACACCAGCAACATGGAACAACCACAAGGAAAGACTGCAAGCTGTGATCTACGGGGCCAGGCTGGAAGAGCCAGTAAGCCGCCCATTGCAATCAACCAGGCCATAGGGATAGGGCCGCCAAGGCCCTTTGGAGGCTTCATCTCACCACCATGTGCCCTGAATGCCAGAAACGGAGCTATAGGATCAAATGCTTGCTCAGCCAGATTTCAATATTGTTTTGATCCCATTCCTTCTTCCTGTGGCCCTATTCCTCCCCTTTGGAATGTGAATGTTCACTTTGCACCATTGTAGATTGGATGCATGTAATTTTTTTTTTTTTTTGCGGTACTGGGGATTGAACACAGGGGCATTCTACCTCCGCGCTACACCCCCGGCCCTATTTTTTATGCTTTATTTTGAAACCAGGTCTCACAAAGTTGCGGAGGGTCTCACTAAGGAGAGAGAGAGAGAGACAGGGCGAGAGAGAGATAGAGACAGCTGAGGCTGGCTGCGAACCCGGATCCTCCGGTCTCTGCTTCCCAAAGTACTGGGATTACAAGCATGCGCCACCATGCCCAGCTGGATGCAAGTAATTTGATTTCGCTTTTGCTTTGTCTTTTGCTTTTCTTTTACAGGGGCTTATAGCAAAGAGTTCACTTTCAGTCTCAGAGGAGACTTTGCACTTTGGGACTTTGGAGTGCTGCTGGAACTGTTAAGACTTTGGGAACTCCTGAAGATGGACTAAATGCATTTTGCATTGTGAGGAGGCTGTGAGGTCTAGAGGGCCAGGGTAATGGTTTGGATTTGGAGTGCCTCCCAGCCCTCATGGAAATGGGGCTTGGTTATAATCTCAGCAGTGGATAAGTCAAGTCATGCCCAAAAGGTTCTCTCAAGGTATAAAGTAATATTGATAAATTCTTTGTGAAAACTATACAGCAGCTAATTTATATCATGAATTCATCCCAAACCCAGAATAACTTCTGCTAATTGTATATTATAGGCAAACACCATGAAAAAGAAATATATATTATATATATATAATATATATCATATATATTATATATATAATATATATTATATATTATGTATTATATATATTATATATTATGTATTACATATTATATATTATATATTATATATTATATATTATATATTATATATTATATATTATATATTATATACATATCCCAAGGAATAGTGGAATGAACAGATGAGAGCTGTGCTGATTACCTGGTTGGCAGAAGACCTCCTACTCATCTTTATCAAGTCAAGGTCTCTTCAGGATCCTACAAGGTTAAAACACCCAAAAGCTCTTCTCAAACTATCATGCATTCTGATCTCATGAGCAATCTGCAGATGTCTGATGTAGGCAGTTCACTGGCAGAAGCTGTTTATTCTTGTCATCCTCTCCCTGTCCACCTGAATGATGGCTTCATTAATACATATTATCTGAACTGAAGACTGGGCCTTCAAAGTCTTTTGCAGCCCCTGCTGCTTTATTGAAATTATCAATAATAACTAATTTTATTGAATGGACACTAATGTCTAGACATAATTTGATGAATATTTTATTATTAGCTCACTTAATGCTCACCAAATCCTGTGGGGTAAATAGCGTAGTTATTATAATTTTAAAGACAAAGAATCACATGCACAGACATTTTCCAAGATCACACAGTTAATAAAATCATGGAAGACAATTCAAACCTAGATAATTTGGTTCCCAAGGTTGAACAATCCCACACCTCACCTAACTCATTTTATGCATTGAGTGCTTACTCATTGTTGGAAAATAATTAGAAAGAAATGGAGATAATATGACATTAGGCCATAATCTTTGAAGGAAAAGAGATGGATAAGATCAGCAATATTGTCCAGGCTGCAGAGTCTGTGCCCACAGGTGTGGCACCAAAGGGACTCCCTGTCCTGCTTTATGGTGACTTTACTCTTGCCAGGGACAGGGACCTGGGTCTGTCTTGCTCACACATTTCCCCATTACTGGATGTCCAGGATCAACACATCTTTAGTAAACATTTGTTAAGTGAAACAAAAATGACAGGATGGTGTGATCTATGAGCGAGGAAATGCTGATTCTACTGAAAATTTAGAAAAGGAGGTGGCCCCCAAAAGTGTTTCCATGTATCCAAATGTGTGCTTGAACTGGGGCCAAAATAGGAGTGATCTTTCTGATCCATCTCAAAACAGGAGCACAGGTATCTGAGATTCCCTTGATGAAATTAAAGTCTAGCATCTTCTGGAAAGATCAACTAGGTATCTATTCAGAACATCAACTGTTCAATCATTGTTTTGTTCATGAAACCTTGAGAATTCCAATGAGCCCCATAAAGCTTTTGCCTTTCGACCTCAAAGACAACTAAGAAAATGGTAGCAGATCTCTTAAGGCATGCGGGCCTATACCAACAAATATTAAAACGTGTTTTAGAGTCAGTCAGAGACACATGATACTGTATACATATCCCTCATTTGATTTTTATTTAAGCCTTCTCTGCCATACTGTAGAACTTTTACAGTTGGTATATTTGTGCCTTATAGGGAATTTATGGCTCAAAAATTTCCAAGGGTTTCCTGTGACCCGTTTTCACACAAATGTCCCTCACAGAAGGCATGGTTCCTTGAAGCTGGTTAGTGATCTCAGCAGCCAGGTCTCTAAGGAAATTCCAGGTTACCCACAAGCATTTCAAGAGTCCAGAAAATTCTCTAATGAACTAACCCAAACCCACAGGGGCATAGTTTTAACAGGGCCAGAGTGGCCCATAAGATATGGAGGTATTTACTCCCTGTGTTTGCTGGGGGTCCAGTGGGGGAACCTCATGAAATCTGGGGACCTTTCTAGGATGTCCAGCAGCTCTCTCTGAGGAAGAACTGTGTTTTCCTAGTGCTTTCTCATCCTCCCAGGGCCCCCAGAAAGCCCATTTGATTGCTGTTTAGAGCACACCCCAGGAAGCAAAGCCAACAAGAATTTGTTAGATCTTGCAGCCACAACTCCTGAGCTGTGACCTCCAGCCTGAAGGCACAGTTTGGGAGGAGGGTGTCTGAGCAGGAGGAGGACAAGGGACAGGCTTCCTTTGCTGTTGGCTTCACCTCTAACCACAGGAAAATTTTCCATCGTGTCCACTCTTTCTGGCATGAAACCATGCCATAGGAAGGCAGACTTTCTGTTGAGAGAAGAAGAGTGATGGATTCTGGTAAGCGGGTAAATGAAGCAGGGAGGAAAGGAGAGTGAGCCAGAAAGCAAGAGGAGAGAAACAAAGACAGGCAGAGAGAAGCCGTAAGTGCTGCCTGTTAATGGGTGGGCCCAAAATGTCTGGGCAGGCCTCTGAATAGCAAAGTGTGTGTGTATGATGTAGTTAGATCTGTATATTTAATTATGAATCATGTCTGGTCAATACTTACTGACTTAACTCTACTGTGATAGAAATTCCCTTTTGATTCTTTATCACTCGAAGTAACTTCAGTATTCATGAGGGAGAAGAGCTGTAGACCTCCAAGTGGCTTGATTCGCGATGACATATAATCCAAAGGTTTTTTCCAAATAGCTGTGTGATTCAGTTCCCACCACCCACCCAAAAAATAATAAATTAGCACCCATGTAAATACATCGCCTTATAGGTACCCAGATTGACTGTGGGTTATACTCCTTTCTGATTAAATAATGCAATTTTATGGCATTCACTTCTATTCCAAAAAACACTGAAGTGTCAAGGAATGAGGATTACTGATTACAGGGATAACTTGTGATCCTGCCTGATTTTATTTTTCAAAAGTTACCATTCACCCACTTCGGGATTAAGATCGTTAATAGACAGACATTATTTGCAATGCACTCCAGGGGGAAAATAAAAAGAAAGAAAAGATTGAGACACGCTATGACTTAAAGTCTGCAACATCCAGAGCTGACCTTCCTGATGTTCCTGGTACAGACGTTATTGCTGTTTATACATGAAAGACATCGGAGACATTTATCCCATTTCAACACGAACTTAAGTATACAGGAAGTAATGCCATCCTGAGAGTTACACTGTAAAATATAAGCCAGGCACGGTGGTGCACACCTGTAATCCCAGTTCTTGAGAGGCTGAGACAGGAAGGTCTCAGTTTTGAGGACAGTCTCAACAATGTAGTGAGACTCTCAGCAACCTAGCAAGATCCTGTTTCAAAACAAAAATTAAAAGGGCTGGAAGTGTAGCTCAGAGATAGAATGTCCCTGGGTTCAATCCCCACTGACATACACACAAACACACACACACAAAAAAAAACCTTTAAAATATAAGCATAATGGATCAGAGCAGATATAAGCATTATTCTGACACCCTTGAAAGATACACAGGTAAAGAGGGAGAGAAAGAGACACCAGTGGAGTAAGTACTTCCACATACGAGAGGGGAAGACAGTGCAAATGTACGATTATATAAGAACATAAAGTAGGCAGAACAAATAAGGGTATGGAGAATAGCTCTTTCCTGTCCTCGGGAAATTGTAAAATGTCTTCAGATCATGAATCATTACAGCCTTTCAAAGGGTGAACATCTATGGGTCTTCTCAATATACATCCCATCCCAGAAGACATTTGTGGAAGTGACTCTCAAGAACCTTGGTCATTAAGACAAATTCATTCTCCACAATGCCCCCCTCCACTGTGTAGATTGACTTCTAATAATTAATCCTTTACCTACCTGTAAGATCTCCATTGTAATTGCTTCTACAAGTTTCCTACAAATTTTTAATTTAACAAATTAATGATTATAGTAAAATAGTGAATAACGCTTTGAAGATGTGAATCAATGCTAATTTTAGTACTTATTACTTAATCGGGGCATTATGTCTTATGTTCTTTAGGGATACCCTTCATCAGAATTTCCTAATCTACCCAGAGGCCAGTCCAAGTTTGGGTCAAAAACAGGAAGAAAAAAAAGAAAAAAGAAATAGAGAATTAAGCGCTCATTTCCACCTGATGGAGCTACAACCAAGCTTGAAGAATCTGGGAAATTAAACCAACAAAAGGTGCCAGTGCTGGCTCAGTGGGCCTGGGGAATTTTTTAAATATAATTAGAGCCTGTAACCTTTTATCTTGGGTCAGTGGACATATTTGCCCCCATTGATGGCCTGTTTAATCATTTACTCTATTCACTTGAATGTCAGAGATTTCTCTGATGGGGATGAACTCAATGAATTGATTTAAATAAAAAGAAATGCACCTGGGTGTGGTGGTGCACATCTGTAATCCCAGTACTTGGGAGACCAAGACAGGAGGATCACAGGTTCAAGGTCAGCCTCAGCAACTTAGTGAGACCTGCAGCAACTTAATGAGACCCTGTTTCAAAAAATATAAATAAAAATAAAAATAGGGTTGGGATTGTATCTTAGAGACAGAATGCTCCCGGATTTCCATCCCCAGTACCATAAAAAAAGAAAACAAAAGAAAGAGAGAGAGGGAGGGGAAAGAAAAAAAAAAGAGAAAAAAAAGAAAGGGGAAGGAAAAAGAAATGAGAAGGGGGAAAGGTTTAAAAACTCAGAATGATTTACTTAAAACTCATAACTTGATAATAGATGAAGATATCTCCCTACAACAATTGGGGATCCCCAGGCTGTGTCCTCAGCCCTCTGTGGGGCAGTCTACACCAAACCTTCAAGAGGTCCCCACCATGCCTCGCAGAGCTGTGGCTCCACCGTGTGCCTCTATTGAAAGGCCCTGCTTCCCCGCTGGGCCGGGAAACACCAGAATGAAAACTCCAGGAGGTCTTGATCTAAACACCTCTGGTGTCTTGGTGTCCCCAGTACCTGGTGCAGTAGCTCATAATTAGTATTCAATAAATATTCACTGAATAAATGAATTACTGGCTATTTCTAGTTGTCTGTCACTGAGTATGTTCACCAGACATTTTTAGATTCAAACTTAGAATCTGCTCTTCACTAACACTATTCTATAAAAACCCAAAGTTTTAAACTTACAATCAGCCTATGGTCCTCTTTTCTGGGCCCTATTTTGATTCCTACCAACTTCTCCAGTGTATCTGATTATATCTTTTGTCCCTCTGCCAATAGCCAAGGCCACCAGATCTACCTCAAGCTGATAATATAATATTGTTTCCCTTTCTGATTTTCTATTTTCTCCCTACTCAATACATCCAACACACTGGTAATGATTTAAAATTCTGAGCTTGTGGCTGAGCATCTTTGGATCCCAGACTACAATGATTTCATGCTTGTGCTCATACCAAGCACAGAGATAGCAATGCACAAAGGAGCAAACAGCAAATGGCCCTCTGCCACTGATAACCCACAAGAGCCTGGGAAATTTGCCTCATCACCCTGTGTCTTTGTTGTCTCATCTGTAGAATATGAGGCTTGGAATAGATGACCTTCAAAGATACGTCTACACCAAAATACTGCTATGGATATCCTGCCAACTCCACAACTTCCTATATTAATTAATTTCACATTCCTTATCCATTGAAACTATGTAGCCACTTCCACTCCAGTCAGGCAAACTACTTTCCATTCCAATCGAGCCTTCTATTCTATACCGCATGGACTCAATGCCAGTCCTTACTCTTGGCTCATTCTACCTTATTCTCCACATGATACACCCTGCCCTGCCTCCTTATCAGTCCAAATTTTGCAGTTCCATCAAGGTCTAACTCGAATCCAACTTCCATGCAACTTTCCCTAACTCACCTGTCCACATTGCCATTCCCTTTATCCTGGTCCCTGTATCAAAGTACCACATGGCCTCCCCAAGACAGACACTCCCAGAGAGGAAACTTCTGCAGGGAAGAAAATGAATCTCACAAAGAAGGGAGTGGTACTAGGTTCTCAGTCTTTAAAATCATTTCTCTAAGTTAAACATTTTAAAACCAACTCTTATTTAGAGATGTTCTAAGTTTAAATATATAAATGATATTAAGAAGTAACTCTCTTCATCTCTTCTGTTAAGTTTTGGCTTGAAATCTACTTTGTCGGATATGAGGGTTGCTACCCCTGCTTGCTTTCTGTCTCCATTTGCCTAGAATATCCTTTTCCATCCTTTCACCTGTAGCCTGTGAATATTTTTGCCTATAAGTCAAGTTTCTTGTAAGCAGCATATAGTTGGATTTTGATTTTTAATCCACTTAGCTAGTCTATGTCTTTTAATTGGGGAAGTGAGACCATTTACATTCAATATTATTATAGAGAGGTGATTGTTACGTCCTGTCATTTTGAATTATATCTTCTATTTGATTCAGTTTTAGTTCTCCTTTATTCAGTTGTTCTTCTAATGGAATTCATCCCTTCTCTGGCTCTGGAGTTTATTTTCTATTTCTTCTTTGTGTGTCATTTCCTCAAGTGTTTTCTCTGTGCTGGCTTGGTAGTCATGAACCCTTTTAGTTTCTGCTTACCTTGAAAGACTTTTATTTCTCCATCAATTTTTAAAGATAGCTTTGTTAGATATTGCAATCATAGTTGGAAGTTATTTTTCTTTCAGAGTTTAGAATACATCATTCCAAGCCCTCCTGGCTTTTAGAATTTGGGTTGAGGAATCTGGAGTAATTCTTATTACTGAATGGGACTTGAGGAGAAAGAAAAGGCGGAAAGGTGTGGAATGTGAAGGAAAATACACCAAATTATGTGTGCATGTGATGTTTTTATCACTTTTAATCTCACTATGATGTATAATTACAATGAACCAATAAAAGTATAAAAAAAATAAAATGTTGCTATGAAGATAAAATTTAAAATGGTCTGTTAAAAACTTCACAGAACTCTTCAAAAACTACTACAACCATTGTAGTTAATATGAATATAAGAATACTTTAAATGGCAGAAACCCAATTTGATATTGAGAAAAATTTATCCTCTTGGTAATTAATATGGAAGAATTTTCCTTTGTGAAAATTGTACATGTGTTGCAAAAAGTAAAAGGAGTACCTAAGGGCCTGGGGTTGTAGCTCAATGGTAGAGCATTTTCTTAGCATGCACAAGCCCTGGGTTTGATCCCCAGTATCACAAAGGGGGAAGGGTTGCTTCAAGTGGATGAAACCCCAGAGAATATAATCAAGTAACAGTAGATGGAACCCTAAATGCCCTCTAGGGAGGGTACTTTCTATTAACTACAGGGCTTTCATTTTACTGAGCACTAAGGTGAGTGGAGTATTCTATAGTAGCATGATATGGAATGGAACTTTTCCTGTTGTCTACAATTTTTGACATGGTTCCAAGCTGAGAGCAATAGAGGAAAGTAACCTCACATTCCAAGCAGAGATGCTAAACACACACAGAACTTACTAAAAAAAAAAAAAAATACACTGACCTTGTGATTCCTAACTCCTATCCACCTGCAGCCTATTAAAGAGAATCTTAGAGGCATATTTGAACACAGAAATTGGGGCCTAGATCTCACTTACAGAATTATAAGTATATAATCAGATTCAACTTAGGCTATCTCTGATTCGCTACAGGCTGAACAGAATGGCACAGTGTTTAAGACCATGTATTTGTAACTACATAGCCTGGGTTCAAGTCATGGCTATGTCATTCATCCACCAGAGAACATCAGGAAAGTTATTTCATCTTTGCAATCCTGTTTCCTCATCCTTAAAGATGCAGATAATAACAGGATCTGCTTCCCAAGGTTGTATGAGAACTAGTGACACTTCCACTGTGCTTAGCACACAGCCTGCCCGTTAGTCAATGAATGTGAGTTATTACTATGCACCACACATTCAGCCAGCCGACAGCAGAAACTGGACTCAAGAAGGCATTTGCCTCTCCATCTAGAACACAAATATTTATTCTTTATATGAAAAATCATTTTCTGTTTTATATGAAATTTTTCTTCCTGAATAAACAACCATAAATCTCAAATACACATCTGGATCGCAGTGGCTTACAGGGGGATCTAATAGAAAGCGTGAAGATGATGCAGAACAATTTTATACAGTTCCCCTTAAAACTTTGCAGCTGGTGGAGGCTGCCCAGTGGGAGAAGGACCCACAGAGTTTTACATCTTTCCCTGACTCCATCAATGAGCAACGTTATCCTTCTATTTCTTTATGATTATTGTCTGTGGTGATAAAAAGAATTAAAAACCGAAACAAAACAGGTAGTGCAAAAAGTCACACGGAGAAACCATGTGAGGAACTGTGGGGTCACGCAACATTATTCTCAGAAAGGTGGTTGCCTCTACAGACATAGATGTCTCTGCTGCCGAGGATGGCACCACAAAGTGCCTTCTCCGTTAAGCACTGAGGGACACTGAGCCACACACAATATATTTTTCCACGTTACCAATAACTTTCCATGTTATCCATACCACACGTTGCCTGTGTTAGAGCCCCCTTCCTCTTGTTATCTGGAATACACAGCTTCTCCCTCTCTGTTCTAACTTGACTGATCTTGCCACAGCTGGTTACTGTGACCTGGGATGTCTTACTGCCATATTCAAACCAACTGAGCTAATTGCCTTAGACAGTCTTAGGAATGATGCAGGGGCCCCCTACCTCTAGAATAACAACACCCTATTTCTAAAAAGGGCCTGTGGGAAATTTACAGGGTCATGGTCATGTTATTGGCATGCAAATGGTAAAGGAAATCTGCTCCAGCAAGCCACAGTCTAAGTACAAACACCAGAAGAGGTTATAAATACACAAGAGGGACAGTCCGTCTGTTAGCATTATCTCAGAATGCTAGCAAAGCTAGGCAACCAAATTAGTGGCTACAGAGGCCTTGGGCAAAATCCTATGACCCTTGACATCAGGTTTTTTCCTGATGGTAATTTTTTAGATAGACACTTCTGCCTAACATTTAAATGATTAAACCAAGGACAATATAAAAGTTTCGTTTGTATTGTAATCATTTCTCTGTGCTGCTCTTAGGGCAGGAAGCCACAGACTGATCTCTCAGCTTCCTCAAAAGCTTTTGCTGACCTCTCTTTCTCAATAGGAGATGACCAGTAAACATGCAACCCACTACCTCCTCCAAGTTCAAGTTCAGTGTGACGTTCCGATCTGATGGCGTTAGAGCAATGTTCAAAGTCACTCCGTCATTATCTTTCATCGCTAGTTAAAAATTAAGCTTTTTTTTAAAGATTTCATTTAGCTTGCAGATTATGGTGCCTCATTAACCCCAATAGGAAAGGAATGAAAGTTTAATGCCCCATCACCAGAGTTCTCTGAAAATCACCTGCACTGCCACAGTGGGGGAAAAGTTGACCCACAGCACCATCTCCTGGTCCTTCTGGTATATTGCACATGAGAGTTAGCAGCATCTCTGCTCTTGAAGGCAACCTTCAGGCCACTAAAGTACGCACCAAGCATCAGTGGTTTCAGTAAATTATACCTAAAATGTGAAAGTGTGAGCGTGGCCTTTGAGAAATTCCCAGGACGGTGAGCAGTACCAAGTATTAAAACCCACCAGTGTGGTGTAAACCCAGGTACAATGAAAGCTAGCAAGAACATGCAGGTGTTAAAAGGGAAAAGGAAAAAGCCTTTGTAACATGAGGAATCGTACTGTAGAATAAAAAAAATACAGGAGAATAAAAGAGTACAAATTATGGTTATAAGAATATAAAAAGAAGTTAATATGGAAACGTGAACAGAGTGATGTATAAAGATGGCAATCAGCCGGGCGTGGTGGTACACACTTGTAATCCCAGTACTTGGGAGGCTGAGACAGGAGGATTGCAGGTTCGCAGTCAACCTCAGCTACTTAGTGAGGCCCTCTGCAACTTAGTGAGACCCTGTTTCAACATAAAGAATAAAAAAATAGGAGGATTGGGGGTATAACTTGGAGGTAGAATGTCCCTGGGTTCAACCCTCAGTACCAAAAAAAAAAAAAAAAGAGGGCAATCGATATGTTTGGTTTCTTTTTACAATCTCACATATTGTAGGTGTAATAAATGAGGACAGATAGGCAATCGTCAGTTGTCATTGCTTGCATGAAATTATACTAGATACACATAAGGGATTCATCCCAATCTTCCCAAATCTCCATGTGGTTCACAAGAAAATATTCTCCCAAATGGAAGCAAACAAAACATAGCAAACTGACTTGATAACCAAGATCAACCTGCCCCGCCAGCTTTCCTTTTTCTCCCCTCCTTGAGCGGCAAGGCATTTGGTGGGGGCACCCCTGAGCGGAGCTCATGGAAGAACTTTAATCCAGTACCACCAATCTACAGGAGTTTGCCTGCCAGCCACATAGTCCCTGTGACAATCATTCCCAAACATGGTTTCTACAGAATCCTTTGGAAAGCTTTTTAAAAGCAGATTCCCAGGCCCTACTCCTATTCTGTAACACTATCTGTAGGGCCAGAACCCAAGTAATTTCAGGTCCATGGTGCTGTCCTGGGTGATTCTAATTGCAGCCAGTCTGTGAGCTCGCCATTGGGGTTGCTGGAGGATCACAGCTGTATCTTATTGAAACAGGAGGACAGACTTGATTAAAGCCTTGTGCTGCCAGTCAGTCCTGCCCTGCTTACAAGAGATGTGGCTTCAGCTCAGGGTCATCACAGGCAAATATTCTTTGCTACAAAAGTTTGTTTATACTTAACCCATTTTCTTTGGGTACACCATTTTCAACTGAAGAAATAACCCAATTTGTATATAATTGATATAAAGAGAATGGTGGCTTTCTTTCCAAAACCTTTCCATATGATCTATGAAAGTCAGGATCATTTTTGTGCTTACCGAGGTCTAGATCCAGGAAAAAAAATGTCTTGGAAAATGGGGGTTGGGGTGCACTCAGTTAGACATGGAAGGAACCCCTTGTAGGCCCCAGGGTGTTCCTGGGTGACTCAGGAACATTAATTGTGGCAATGGGCTAGCAGGCTTCTAATGGAGCAAGTTTAACCAAGTGCACTTGCAGTGTATTTGGATATTAATTAATTCATGTCAGAACTAAGATAGGAATGTAAAGGAAGCCTATTCTCTTCAAGGTGATCCATGAACCCCTTTTCCAGAAAGGGGATCCCTGCATTCCCTTAATCAGCATTAGCCCATCCCACCCTTTGTCTGTTCCCCCTCTCACACCCTGCCTCAGGGTCCATAGATCATGGTATTAGAGTGGAGTATGTCCTGTGTATCCTGACTCTGTCTGATAGATCCAGTGCCCCAGAGGGCAGATCTGCACACTCAACCTCCTGTGCCCTGATAGGCCTACAACAGCACTTTGTGCATAATGGAAGCACATAGTGTTAGCTGAATTCTTGAAAGAAGTTGGTGATTGGTTTGGTTAAGGAGCCAGGATGTGTTGCCACTGAACAATCAACAGGTGATTTTAAACAATAGAAAGGGCAGTTCCCAGTGATCGAGACTACAGGGAAGAGCATGGGTTTGCTCAGGTTGTCACCTGAGCATTTGGGAATCCTTACGGAAAAAGTAATTTTTAAAAAATGCTCCAAGGGGAGAAAGTAAGGGAAAGTATTTATAATTCAATTTCAAAATAATCCTTTTTATTAATTAAGATTATCTAATCCATTATATATAAAAATACCATTAAGGGATTTTCCTCTTATTTGTATGCAACTATAAAAAATATAGACTATAAACTATTAGAATTGTGCCAAATGATTACCTTTCATTTTAGATAATTTTCATAATTCGTTTTTTCCAGCTGTTCGTTTAAAAAATTCTTGTTAAGCCAGGCGTGGTGGGGCATGCCTGTAATGCCAGTACTTGAGAGGCTGAGACAGGAGAATCACAGGTTTGCAGCCAGCCTCAGCAACTTAACGAGGCAGGCCCTCCTCAACCTAGTGAGACCCTGCTTCAAAATAAAAATAATAAAATAGGGCTGGGGGTATAGCTCAGAGGTAAAATGCCCCTGGGTTCAATCCCAAGTACCACAAAAAAAGTAAAAAAATAGTTCTTGTTATTTTTTTCTGGTTTCTGGTCCTATGGATTGAACCCGGGGCACTCTACCTCCAAGCTACGCCCCCAGCCCTTTTAATTTTTTATTTTGAAACAGAATCTTGCTAAGTTGCTGAGGCTGATCTCAAACCTGTGACTCTCCTGTCTCAGCCTCCCAAGTACTGGGATTACAGACGTGTGCCGCCGCACTCAGCTTGTTATAATTTTCTACCAAAAATGTTCTTCATATTTTCAAAATCTCTTTAAATCTTTTAAAAAAAAGGATCCTTTTGGCTATGACTCATCAACCACAACTGAGGGAGGACTGTGAGCCAGGACACCTTCCCGTCTCCACACGAATCAGAGAAGGGGCTACAACCAAGCACTGAGACCACACCTGTGCTGCCTCCCTGTTTAACCTCACCTGGTCCTTGTCTTGCACAGGAATCAGGTGAAGCATGCTGGGCCTTGCGGCAGCTGCCCCCCTCACCTGTCCATTGTGCAACATGTCAGGAACCGCACATGGGCAAACTGATCAGTGACAAGAATAGCTCAAGGAAATAACAATCTCTGCTCTTGATATTTGCAGAACTGAAAACCATCTCGTAACCTGGTGATTAGGATCAGGTGTGTGTTCTATTGAGCCCACCAGTCTGCAACCACTCATCTCTAGATAAACAGTCCTTAAATCAGTCTCCTGGCAAGATGGACCTTTGGTGCCTACCCTGCGTCTTCTCATTTGAACCACCTTTTGGAATAAAGTCCTTGCTCAACACCTTGTCTTTTGACAACTGGCTTGTCATGTGTCAGGCAGATGGACCTGGGTCCAGCGACCACCCTTCATGGGGAGCCAGCCCTGCGATAGGGCGCCTTCTGGGTTGTCTCTAGCAGCTTCCAGGACCTTTGTGTTCCAGAGACTCTCCCTTGCTTTCCTCAGGTGCCCCACAGGCTGCCCCAGTGCTCCCCTGACATAAGGAGTAGATGACGTTTGGTGAGCTGACAGGGAAGAGTCATTCTGAGGCTCACGTCAGGAATTCCCTTTCTCTTCCATTTGAGGCGTTTGCTGTTTGAAACTTGGTACCTTTAGGTGGATGAAACAGTTGGACTTTGTACCCAGTTTTGTGCCTGTGGCGCCTTTGGGTGCATCTGTTAGTGGGTGGTGCAGAGATGGCAGGAGCCCTGTGAGGTTCCCCTGGTGGGAGCGAAGCAGATGCTGAGGTGGGAAGTGGAAAGCGTGGCTTCCTGGAAGGGCAGGGTTCTAACAAGCTCATCTGCTGGATGAGCTACTAGAACGAGCTATGACCCTGCTTCTACTCGTGCTGGCAGGGGAGGAGAAGAGGAGGAAGAAGCACAACCAGGGATACAGAGGAAGGAAAAACAAAGATACACAACCAGAAATGCCATTGTCCCTGGCCTGTCAATGGAAATATTTGAGGAACTTACATATGTTCCACTAATCAATTTCACAGAACACCATTTTCATCTATTTTACTCTCTTTTTCTCTGGGATCTCTGATGAGCTCTAAGATATTTGCTTTGGCCTCATTGATCTATCAAATTCACTGAGTACCCACTGATTACCATTTGTGCTTAAAAAAAAATAAAGCTGATTCCTACCCTAAAGAGTTGACACCAGCCTGGTGAGGGGGCACACACCTGTAATACTTGGGAAGCTGAGGCAGGAGCAGGCTTACGGCCAGCCTCAGCAACTTAGCGAGACCCTGTTTCAAAATAAAAAGGGCTACCAGTGTAGCTCAGAGGAAGAATGCCCCTGGGTTTAATCCCCAGTAACACACACACACACACACACACACACACACACAAGCTGTCACCTGTAACTAGGAAGACATGGATGTATGAAACTATCAATGAGAAAAAAAAACACACACAGATTTATTATATATTATAGTCAAAACAGGGCAGTGTAGAGCAAGGTATACATTCAAAATACTTTAAAAAATCACTAAGTTTCCAAGATGGCGACTAAGAAAGACACCACATTACAATCTCTCTGAGGCTTGGATCTCAATTGCTGTGAAAGCAACTTCTCGACAGGAGAAGAAAAGCAACGAAAACTTGACTAAACAACGAAAAGTTTGAAACGCGACGGAATCAAAGCCAAAAGACAAAACAGAGGAAAGTAAAAAGCTCGAAGCGCCTTACCTGAGGAAAAGCGGCGGCGCCATCTTGGCCGGGCCGCGCCGGCCGCTCCCAGCATCGCGGCTTCCACACACCGCCGGCAGAGAAGCCGGAGACCTGCTGCGAGTTCAACTGCGGTTCAGCAGAGACGAAAGCGAGCAGCGGCTCCTCCACGCTCAAGACACCAAACGGTGGCCACAGCGCCTGCAGCGGCGCCATCTTGGCAGGACCTTACCAGCGGCTACCAGCATTGTGGCTTCCACAAAAGACCAACAGAGACGCCAGCGACCTGTTGTGAGTCCAGCAGCTGCAGAATAGCAGCAGTGAAGGCAGCAGCGACTCGCTCCACGCGCGACACAGACCCGAACTGCTGCGTCGGCAGAAGCAGCAGTGGCGCCATCTTGGTCAGATCGCGCTGACAACTATCGGCATTGCGGCTTCTGCAGGAAACCAACAAAGCAATCAGGGACCTGTTGTAAAACCAGCACTGCAGAGCAGCAGCAACAAAAGCGAGCAGCAGTTTGATCCACGCTCGGCAGAATCCCCAGTGCCCGGAGGCCTGACCAGAACCTGTGGCAGTGGCTGAGCCCCCCCCCCCAGAGATTAAGAGCAGTGCTCAACGAGACCGGAAGTCAATGAGCCGCCCCAGGGGAGACCACCCAGTGAGGACACAGGGACTCGCGGGGTCTCAAACAGTGCAGATTGCCCTGGCGGAGGTGGGAGTGGGGTCTGCTGAGGAACACAGTAGACACGTGGATAAGCAGACAATACTTTGCGACATTTGGGTGGGACAGACTTGCAGCCTGCGGGCTGCAACACCCTCATAGAGTCCCCAGGGATCACCACAGGATATACAGCTGTGGTACCTGGGGAAAATTGGACCAAACCAGCACTTGCTGCGGAAAACGTGATGTGCCAGGTTTGCACAGAATTGGGTCAAAGTGACATCCGCCGCTTCTGTAGGCAAAGAGAGGCACAAGCCCGGGCCCCCTGCTGGTGACACCAGCCATAGGTGTAGACAGAGAGAAACATAGGGACAGCCCAAGTGGAGAACGCGGAGACCCACACTTGCAGTGAGAGGGGCAATAGCGGCACTGGTCGCCTGCACAGGTAGTGA
Source organism: Glis glis (assembly GCA_004027185.1). Taxonomy (NCBI): domain Eukaryota; kingdom Metazoa; phylum Chordata; class Mammalia; order Rodentia; family Gliridae; genus Glis; species Glis glis. The sequence continues at coordinate 40,204 of PVJS01007380.1, forward strand.
GAGGCACCAGGCAAGGGTCCCAATCACTTTAGGAGACTAAAAATTGGGCCTGCAAATGAACATTATACCGAGCAAGTGAGAATAACCATTCAGTAAAGGCTATTCACCTTTAAGGCTCACCTAGTAGCAACTATCTACCTCCAGGATAAGAAACTATAAAGGGAGAGAGATTAGACATAGGAAACCTACAGAGTGAGAGAGAGCTACCAAAAGCAACAAAGGTATAAACATAAGAAACCTGAAAGCATGAAAAGGAAGAATAGCAAAGAAACAATGAGCTCCCACAACCCCACAACCACAGAACCTGCCAACACAGAAGTGCAAAGATTGCCGGAAGGACAATTCAGAACTTTTATAGTAGAAATGATACAGGATTTCCAAAAAGAATTCAGAGAGAGCCTGAAATAAATGAAGGATCAAATAAACAAAGAATCTGACACCCTGAACAAGAATCAAAAAGAAGCTCTGAAGGAAGTGAAGGATGCAATAATTGAAATGAAGGCATCAATACCATCAACAATAGACTAGACCACATGGAAAACAGAATCTCACTCTTAGAAAATGACCTCTCCAAAAATGAACGCATAGTATATAATTTAGAAAAAACACTTCAACAGCATGAATTGGACATTGAAGAGATCTCAGCCAGTCTTAAAAGAGCAAACTTAAGAATAATAGGCATAGAAGAGGGAATAGAAGCTAAAACCAAAGGAATCAATAATCTGTTCACAGAAGTAATATTAGAAAATTTTCCAAACACAGAGTGGTCGACACACAGGTACAGGAAACATATAGAACCCCTAATAGACAAGATCAGAGAAGAGGTTCACCACAACACATAATAATCAAATTGACTAATGTAGAGGAGAGAATCTTAAAGGCAGCGAGAGTAAAAGACCAAGTAACATTCAGAGGCAAACCAATAAGAATCACTCCCAACCTTCCAAACCCAGTCATGAAAGCCAGGAGGGCCTGGAGCGACATATTCCAAACTCTGAAAGAAAACAACTTCCAGCCAAGATTTATCTACCCAGCAAAGATCTCTATCAAATTTGATGGGGAAATAAAAACCTTCCATGACAAACAGAAGCTGAAAGACTTTATGTCCTCCAAACCAGCACTAGAGAAAATGCTAAAAAGATTAATTACAAAGAAGAAATAATAAGAAAAGGCCAGAACCAGAGAAACAGTGATTTCCATCAAACAAACAACTAAGCAAAGAACAAACACTACCTCAAAAAGAAATTAAATCTCAAAATGTTAGGAAAGAAAACCCATCTCTCAATAATCACGCTGAATATAAATGGCCTCAACTCCCCAATCAAAAGACATAAGGTGACAAAATGGATTAAAAATAACAATCCATCTATATTATATGCTGCCTGCAAGAAACACACCTTACAAGTAAAGATACACACAAACTAAAGGTGAAGGGATGGAGCAAGGTAATCCATGCTAATGGAACTCGAAAACAAGCAGGAGTAGCAATTATGATATCAGACAATTAGACTTCAAACCTAAACTTATCAGAAGAGACAAAGAAGATCATTTCTTACTGGTAAAAGGAACAATCCAGCAAGAGGATATAACAATAGCCAACATTTATGCCCCAAACATAGGTGCAACCACTTTAAAAAAAAAAAACACTTTGCGACATTAAATCACACATAGATCCCAATACAATAATATTGGGAGACTTCAACATACCTCTCACACCATTAGATCGATCTTCAAGACAAAAGGTCAGTAAAGATGCCTCAGACCTAAGGAACACCATAAACCAAATGGACCTACTAGACACATATAGAATATTCCACCCAACTACAGCTGAATTCACATTTTTTTCAGCTGCTCATGGAACCTTCTCTAAAACAGACCATATCCTTGGCCACAAAGTGAGTACAAGCAAGTTAAAAAAATGTGACATAATCCCCTGCGTCTTTTCAGACCATAATGGAATGAAACTAGACATCAACTATAGAAAGACCCAGAGAACCCTCATAAACACATGGAGACTGAACACCACACTGCTAAATGAGGATTGGGTCAGAGAAGAAATAAGGGGAGAAATTAAGAAATTTCTAGAAACAAACGAAAACAGAGACACAACATATCAAAATCTCTGGGACACCCTGAAGGCAGTATTAAGAGGAAAATTCATAGCACTGAGTGCCCACATAAGAACAGAAAATCACCAAATAAATAACCTAATGACACACCTCAAAGCCCTTGAACAACAGGAACAGACTAACCCCAAAGCCAGCAGAAGACAGGAAATTATTAAAATCAGAGCAGAAATCAATGAAGTAGAGAATAAAAAAAAAATACAAAAAATCAACAAAACCAAAAGCTGGTTCCTTGAAAAAATAAACATGATAAATAAACCACTAGCCAACCTAACCAAAAGAAAGAGAGAATCAACCCAAATTACTAAAATAAGAGATGAGAAGGTGATATTACCACTGACAGCACAGAAATCCAGAGGATTATCAGAAACTACTTTGAAAAACTATACTCCAACAAAATGGAAAACCTAGAAGAAATTGACAGATTTCTAGACACGTACAACCTTCCTAAGTTGAATCAAGAGATATAGAAAACTTAAATCAACCAATATCCATTAAAGAGATTGAAGCAGCAATAAAGAGCCTACCATCAAAGAAAAGCCCAGGTCCAGATGGTTTCCCGGGTGAATTTTATAAAACCTTTATAGAAGAACTAATCCCAATACTCCTCAATCTATTCCATGAAATAGAAAGAAACGGGATTCTCCCAAATACATTCTATGAAGCCAACATCACATTGATACCAAAACCAAATAAAGACAGCTCAAGAAAAGAAAACTACAGAACTACAGACCTATATCGTTGATAAACTTAGATGCAAAACTTCTAAACAACATACTAGCAACACGCATTCAAAACCACATCACGAAAATCATACATCATGACTAAGTTGGGTTCATTCCAGGGATGCAAGGCTGGTTCAACATACAAAATCAATCCATGTAATCTACCACATAAACAGAACTAAAGACAAAAATCACATGATCATTTCAATTGATGCTGAAAAAGCATTTGACAAAATCCAATACCCATTCATGTGAAGAACACTGCAGAGAATCGGAATAGAAGGAACATACCTCAAACATCATAAAGGCAATATACAATAGGCCCACAGCCAACATCATACTGAATGGGGAAAAACTTCGAGAGTTCCCCTTAAAAACAGGAACAAGACAAGAATGTCCACTGTCACCACTCCTTTTCAATATAGTACTTGAGACTCTAGACAGAGCAATAAGGCAAGAGAAGGAAATAAAAG
>PVJS01007380.1:43627-56439 GCA_004027185.1 Glis glis
AGGAAAACTATAAAACATTGAAAAAAGAAATTGAAGAAGATCTTAGAAGATGGAAAGATCTCCCATGCTCTTGGGTAGGCAGAATAAATATCATCAAAATGGCCATTCTTACAAAAGTGATCTACAGATTTAATGCAATACCCATTAAACTACCAAAGTCATTCTTCACTGACACAGAAAAATCTGTCCTTAAATTCATTTGGAACAACAAAAAACTCAGAATAGCCAAAGTAGTTCTTAGCAACAAGAACCATACAGGAGGCATCACGATACCTGACTTCAAACTATACTACAAAGCCATTGTAATAAAAACAGCATGGTATTGGCACAAAAGCAGACACATAGACCAATGGAGCAGAATAGAAGACTCCGCACACTTTCAGCCAATTGATTTTTGACAAAGGGGCTAAAAACATCCACTGGAAAAAAGATAGCCTCTTCAATAAATGGTGCTGGCAAAACTGGCTAACCATATGCAGAAAGATAGAAATAAACCCCACTTTCTCACCTTATACAAGAGTCAATTCAAGATGGATCAAAGACCTAGAAATCAGGCCAGAGACCTTGCAGCTACTTGAAGAGGGCATAGGTCCAACACTTCAACACATAGGCACAGGTAAAGACTTCCTCAACAAGACCCCAAAGGCACAGGAAACTAAAACGAGGATCAATACATGGGATTGCATTAAACTGAAGAGCTTTTGTGCAGCAAAGGAAACAATCAAGAACCTCCACAGAGAGCTGACAGAATGGGAGAAGATTTTTGCCAGCTCCTCCTCTGATAGAGGACTCATATCTAGAATATACAGAGAACTTTAAAAAATCACCACTAAAAAAACAAATAACCCAATCAAAAAATGGGCAAGTGAACTAAATAGACACTTCACAGAAGAAGAAATACAAATGGCCCATAAATATATGAAAAAATGTTCAACATCATTAGCAATCAGAGAGATGCAAATCAAAACTACCCTTAGATTTCACCTAACCCCAATTAGAATGGCAATCATTAAAAACACAAACAACAAACAAATGCTGGTGAGGATGTGGAGAAGTAGGAACTCTAAAACACTGTTGGTGAGATTGCAAATTAGTGCAACCACTTTGGAAAACAGTGTGGAGGATCCTCAGAAGAATGGGATGAACCTACTGTATGACCCAGCAATACCACTTCTAGGCATCTACCCAAAAGGACTGAAACCAAACTACCAGACTAATGCATGTGTATCTATGTTTATAGCTGCACAATTCACAATTGCCAAACTTTGGAACCAGCCAAGGTGTCCATCAACAGATGAATGGATCACAAAACTATGGGATATGTACACAATGGAATTTTACGCAGCCATAAAGAAGAACAAAATTACATCATTTGCAGGGAAATGGAGGGCACTGGAGAACATCATGCTAAGTGAGATTTGTCAGTCACAAAGAGTGAAAAGTCGGATGGTCTCCCTAATGTGTGGAAGCTAGGGAGAATGGGACTTAGAAGGGAACCCCAGACAGAGAAGGAGAAAACTTTAGTTGAGCAAAGAAGGTGACCTAACTGAGGGAGACGGAGGGGGAAAGAGGGAAATACACTAATGCACACAATGTGTACACACAAACTTACCAGAGTCAATTACTATGCTGAGCATGGAAAGAAAGGAGGGAAGGGGGAGGGAATAGGGTGGGATTTGAGGAAGGGCTAAATGAGCAAGGTGTGCATGCATGCTTCTGATACCCTGACACGTACCAAAATGTATAACTACAATGCACCAGTAAATGTAATAAATAAAAAATAAATAAATAATAAAAAATAACTAAGTCATTTTCAAAATTATTTCATTTATTTTAAATTCATAACATACTCAAGGTATGCCCCTTCTCATATCCAGCAAACCTGACAGATATAAAAATTTGGATATACACAAGCTATAAGTTAGGGAGAGGTAACTCTGTTTATAATATAAATCTTCACCTTAAAAGAGGATTTCTCAGCCAGTCGTGGTGGCCCATACCTGTAATCCCAGTACTTAGGAGGCTGAGACAGGAAGATTGTAGGTTCAAGGCCAGTCTCAGCAACTTAGCAAGACACTGTTTCAAAATAAAAAATAAAAAGGGCTGGAGATGTAGCCCAGAAGTAGAATGCCTCTGGGTTCAATCCCCAGTACCAAAAAAGGATTTCTCATAGGATAGACTTTGTGTGTGTGTGTGTGTGTGTGTGTGTGTGTGTGTGTGTGCGTGCGTGCGTGTGGTACTGGGAATTGACCACAAGAGCATTTTACATCCAGGCTACACCTTCCTGCCCTTTTTATTTATTTATCTTTTAATTTTGAAACAGGGTCTTGCTAAGTTGCTGAGGCTGGCCTAAGCTCTATGATCCTCCTATCTCAGCCTCCCAAGTACTGGGATTACAAGCATGTGCCACCAAACCCAGCTTCTTACAGCCCTTTAAGTCCGTGAGCTCATGGGTGATTTGAAAGCAAGTTGTAGTGCTAAAGGGCACACACTTCACAGCTAGACTTCACTGGGACCCACAAGTTCGTGCTCCGCTAGTTTCTAGCTGTGTGATTTCAAGCAAGTGATTCAACATCTCTGCACTTTAGTGTCCTCATTTGGGAAAAATAGTAGTACCTCCCCACAGGCAGGTTACAAAGAGGATATGAGCTAGGATATGAGCAGGTTACAAAGAGGACATGAGCTATGATATGAGCTAGTATATGAGCAGGTTACAAACAGGACATGAGCTAGTATATGAGCTAGTTCTTGGCACTCTGGCTGGCCCCCATCTACTGTGGAAAGTGTGGGCACTATCAGGGCCAGGAGAGTGGAAAGCACCCAAACAAGGTGGACGATTTGCTCCAGGTGGAAGTTTATTTTCCCTCGAGCAATTAATCTTCGCATGTCATTTCAAAACACAAGTAGAAGCTATTCCTTTGGAAAATGGAGGAAGAAATCACAAGTGCTATCATTTAGGAATAGAGTTTTCCCTTTTGTCTTAACCTAAAATCAGAAGTGCTTCCTCTGGAACATCAACTTGACGGCAGGATCATCCCGCCCCCTCCAGAGTCGATTCCAATCAGCTAGAAAGAGCAGGACGTTCCCACGGGCTTCTTCCCATCAGGACTGAAGGTAGGTAGGTTGGTAGAACATGATTTATTTCTCCCCAATTGATGCTGGAATAATACTTATATCAAATTCCACGCACAGAAAGCCATGCTTCTTTCCAATGTTAGCAATGAACACACAGTTGAAAAATGATCATAATGATTCTTTTCATTGAAATGACACCCATGTGAAATCAAATGTAAAGATGAATTTAGCAAAAACCCAAGCCAAATAAAATATTGGCTCAGAAAAGATTTTTGTGTTGTGATTTTTGTCTGGCCTAACAGTTTAAAAATAATGGTCCAAATCATTCTTTTCTCATAAATAGTGCAGGTAGAGTCCAAAATGAATATTTTCACTAATTTTCTGAATAGTGGTTCAAATACAACTTATTCCAGATTTTTATTTCAGCCCCTAATGTTTGTAACTTTTCTTTTGTGTGTTTGTCCTTGAAAATGGTTAGGATTTGTGTCTCCTTTTAAAATATTTGTATTCAAATATAATAAAGATAAAGAAAATCATTCAGATTATAAACATATGTCAATGGATTTTTACAAACTGAACACGACTTTGTAATTGGCACCCAGATCAAAATATGGAACTTTCCAGCAGCTCAGAAGCCCATTTCATGGCTCCTTTCAGTCATTATTCATCTCACAAGAGTAACCTCTATGCTGACTTTTAACTGTTTAGTTTAATGTATCAGTTGGCTATCGCTGCCTAACAAACAACAACAAAAGCTCAGTGCTTTGTGGTATTCCTGTCTGGTTTGGCTGCATAGGTAGCTCTGCTCATCTTGGCTGAGCTCTGTTCCATCCCCTGGGGTGGGAAAGCTGTCCTCTAGCAGGCTGGCCAGAGCATAGGAATGGCGAGGGCAGAGGATAAGAGAACAAACAGAAGTATGCAGGCCTCCTACTTACTCAAGACATCTGACAGAGCCACAATTAGAGTGAAGCTAATAAAGCGAGTCATGAAAGTATAGACTCAGCTCCTGTCTTTATTGAGAATTTTGATATTTTGTTCACCATGAATTTTTACATCAATTTTTTTTTTTTTTGCAGTACTGGGGATTGAACCCACGGGCAACCCTCCAAACTATATCCCCCAGCCCTAATTTTTTTATTCTTTATTTTGAAACAGGGTCTCATTAAGTTGCGGAGGGCCTCACTAAGTAGCTGAGGCTGACCACACACCTGCGATCCTCCTGTCTCAGCCTCTCAAGTACTGGGATTACAAGCATGTGCCACCATGCCTGGCTCATCAATTTTGATTTTTAAAAACATTGCATTAGAATAGTATTTTTCTTGATTACTGAGGTTTGTGGCACCCCCTAAATTTTATGAATGGGTAAGTGCCTTCAGTGTCTCACTATTGTCCTGGTCCTGCTGAAGAAATAGATTCCATATCCTTAATCAGAGGACCTGTGGTCACATGGCTAAGAGTGTGGATTTCAGGAGAGATAAAGAATCAGAGTTATTTTTGTTGGTGGAATTGTAAATGAGTACAACCACTATGGGGATCAGTTTGGAGACTCCTCAAAAAAACTAGGAATGGAACCACCATATGACCCAGCTATACTACTCCTTGTTATCTTTCCTAAAGAACTAGTCAGAATTCCATCGTGAGACATGCATACCCATGCTTATAGCAGCACAATCCACAATAGCCAAATTATGAAACCAACCCAGGTATCCATTTGCGGATGAATGGATAAAGAAAATGTGATCTATACACACAACAGAATTTTACTCAGCCATAAAGAAGAACAAAACTATGTCATTTGCAGGAAAATGGATAGAAGTGGAGAATATTATGCTAAGTGAGACCAGTCATTCTCAGAAAGTCAAATGTGGTATGTCTCCTCTCGTATGTGGAAGCTAGAGAGAAAATAGGAAACATAAGGGACCTTAAATAACGCAGAGAGATCTGTAGAGTAGTTGAAGGGGGTTAGGGGAGCGAGTGAGGGGGGGAAGAGGAAGGAATGGAGAAAGAAACAGTTCAAATAATACTACGGCAATATGTGAGGTATTATTACCAATCTCACTAACTCCAGTGGAGAGGGAGGAGGAGGGGGCAGGGTGGGATGTGGAGGGAAATACACAAAGAACTGTGTGCATGTATGTTTTTAACACATTGAACCTCACTATGATGTATAATTGCAATGCACCAATAAACTAATTTTAAAAAAAGAATCAGAGTCACTAATGCAATCAATTTATCACAATGGATTTTGGCCATTTTTATTCTATATAAATGGAATCATACACCATCTCTTCCTTTGAGTCTCAACTCTTTCTCTTATTGTTATGCTTGTGAAATGCACCCATAGTGTTGAATGTAAATCATTCATTCTCACTACTGTATAGAATCCCATTGTGAGAAGACAACACCAAGTCAATGGGCATTCGGATAGTCTCCATTTACAGCTATTACAAATCGTGCTAATTGGAACAATCTAGTATAAGTTTGTTAAATGCACATGCATTTTGGTTGGGCATATACCTAGGAGTGGAATTCCTGGGTCCAAGGATGGGTCCAAGGGCATGCATCTGATCAGTTTCAGTAGATACTGCCAGTTTCCCAGCAATTAATTCCTTTAACTTTATTAAAGGTCTTGATATTTGGTATAAGTCATGCAGTTTGGTTCTTCTTAAGATGCTATTCTTGGCTCTTTGCATTTCTAAATGATTTTTATAAGTAACTTGTCAGTTTCCACAATAGAAAAAAAACTGCTGTGATTTTTAATGGGTTTGCTTTGAAACTATAGACTAATCTGGAGAGAACTGACTGACATCTTTATGACATGCTTCTATATCTTCTTAAATTTTTCTCAATGTCTTTTACGTGTGTGTGTGTGTGTGTGTGTGTGTGTGTGTGTGTGTGTGTTTTACTGGGGATTGAACCCAGGGACATTCTATAACATTCTACCTCAGAGCTACACTCCCAGCCCTACTTTTTATCCTTTATTTTGAAACAGGGTCTCACGAAGTTGCGGACGGCCTCACTAAGTTGCTGAGGCTGGCTGCAACCTGCGAGCCTCCTGTCTCAGCCTCTGAAGTACTGGGATGACAGGCATGTCCCATCACGCCCAGCTGTCTCTTACCTTTGTATATCTACTTTGAACAAGATAGGTAGACAATAATTAAATAAAATAGGTAGTCAATAAATGCATAATGAGCAAAAGCTTCATCCCGAATGACATCTCTCAGCCACCCACACACCCCACAGGTTCCTGGACAGCTCCTCATTCTTCTCCTCCCCTCCTCTTGGGTTTGCGTGGCTCTTCCTTCAGTCAGGTAGACGTCCCTTCCTTCTCTCTATCCCTTCTGCCTGACAAAATCTGATCTTCCTTGATAAACTCACTTCAAATCTCACTGCCCCCCAGAAATAGAAAGCCCCGCCCATGGTTTCCCACTTTGTTCTTTTATCTGATTTTAAGTCCCCACATTGTATTGTGATGAACCACGCAGATACCCATAAACACCAGGGTGCCGAGTAGAGCCAGCCCAACACTAAGGAGATTTGCATTGATTAATGAAAACAACCAGTCCAGTTTTGTTGGGCTGCTTGGTTTAAGTGCTTTGTTTTAGCTTGCGGGACTTGTATTTCTATTTAAGTTTAGTTAAAAAAAAAAAAAAGTAGTAAGCCGGGCATGGTGGCGCAAGCCTATAATCCCAGTACTTGGGAGGCTGAGACAGGAGGATCACAGGTTTGAGGACAGCCTCAGCAAGTAGTGAGACTCTCATCAACCTAGCGAGACCCTGTTTCCAAATAAGAAATAAAATCAGACTGGGGGTGTAGCTCGAAAGTAGAATGCCTCTGGGTTCAATCCCCAGTACCAAAAAAAGTAGTGTTCTAGTTTGTCAAACTGGCATGTGTCAATCGTATTTGTTTTTTCTATTTGTTTTTATTTGAAAAGATTCATTTATGTGCAACCTTGAAGATACATTGTCTGGTGTGACTTCACATCCCAGTTTCTAAGTTAGTTTAGAGGCAAACCATGAACTGAACTTTCAGGCCTGTGCCTTCTCCTGCCACTAGGTGGCAGTTTACCATCAACATAAGCCGCGTGGCAATGCCGGCGCTGTCAATCGGAAGTGGGGTAGGCAAGCTGGACCAGCTGTGAACCTTAAGGAGGCCGGTTGATGGAAAAATGAAAGACAAAACTCAGCCCTGACGAAGATGGAGTCACAGGGAGAATAGCATGCTAGAAATGGTAAGGAATGCTGTCACACATCACTGAAGGGTTAGCAAAAGCCAAATTAACTAAGAGCAGAAAATCAGTAAGAAAAGGTGTGGAGGAGCAGAGACAGGTCAGACAGTACTGAGAGGTGGAGAGGTCTCCCGTCCACCTGCAGAGCTAGAGCCCAGCCCCTCAGGCGGAGGAATGGGAGGATGGGTGCGGGCATGTCAGCCCTCTATGGGCTGGTAGAACTGGTATTTACATTGTACCAGTGTCAACCCTGTAAAACAAAGCATATTCAAAAAGTATAAATCCAGTTGGGCATGGTAACACACACCTGTAATCCCAGTACTTGGGAGGCTGAGACAGGAGGATCTCAGCTTCGAGGCCAGCCTCAGCAGTGTAGCGAGACCCTCAGTAACTTAGCAAGACCCTGTTTTCCAAATAAAAAATAAGATAAGGCTGGGGGTATAGCTCAGAGGTAGAATGCCCCGGGATTCAATCCCCAGCTCCCCTACCCTCCCCCAAAAAAAAGAAAATCCAGGTTCCAGGTGTTTCATGGCTCCATCTTCAACAGACCACTCATGGGCCCTGAGAAAATTGATTTAAAAATAACCCGTAGGCAGGCTACAATTGAAAACATCACTGTTCTTCTATCAGGACTGGACTTTCTTATTTTTTGGTACTAAACTTTGAACCCAGGGGCATTCTCCCTCTAAGATACACCCCAAGCCCCCCCCCCATTTTTGCAGTACTCCAGGGAGCTCCATTTACATGAAATACGATGTGGATTATAAACTCTCCACCCTGACTCCCTGACCCCCATGACTCCCCAGGCTCCCCCCGAGTTATGCAGGCTGCAGCCCTGGTCTGGAATTGCTGGAAGTGTCTGGATAAAGTCACTCCATTTCTCTGGGAAGCAGGCACGAAGCTCACTAGGGGACTGAGACACGGACCGGTCTACGTGCAGGTCCACCTTAGCAGAAAGACCAAAAACAGGCAGGACCTGCAGCACCCCAGAGAAGCCCTGGAGACAGGGGCTAGCCAGGCGTGGTGGCACACACTTGTAATCCCAGTACTTGGGAGGCGGAGACCGGAGGATCTGGGTTCGTGGCCAGCCTCAGCTACTTAGTGAGGCCCTCTGCAACTTCGTGAGACTTGGTTTCAAAATAAAGTATAAAAAATAGGGCCAGGGGTGTAGCTCAGAGGTAGAATGCCCCTGCATTCAATCCCAGTTCCGCAAAAAAAAAAAAAAGGTGGAGATGGGCTGCTCCTGCCCTTTACCCTGTTTCCTAACTCAGTGTCACTGTGCCCCAGGGGACAAGAGAAGGGAATGCCCAGGTCCTCTCAGGCCGCTTGTAACTATCATGATCTTTCATGGAGAGAGGGCCAAAAAAGTTTGGTTTCCCAGTAACAGAAGCCCCTTCCGGGTAGAGGCTCTCTAACCTGTATTTGCAGCTCCAGGGCTCACAGGAGCCATCAGCTCGCTGGGGTTTTTTCAACCACAAGGATGGTGAGTCAGCACAGTGGTTAGCTCTCTGCTGGGGCTGCAGCCCTCAGCTGAGCTCCAGGAGGGACCGCCTTCTGCTCAGCTGGGCCCCGGCATTCCCTGCAGTCCTGGGCCTCCTGCAGGGGCTGGCCCCTGGCCACATACCCAAGCAGCAGTTTATCTTGCCACGCACAGTGCTCTCCAAAACATCCATCCCAATGCAGAGAGGGAGGACGAACTGGAAAAGAAGCCACCAGCCCCGTCTGGCCAGCACCAGCTGGCGTTTGGCCAACAGCAACTTGGTGTCTGCTCCTGGCCCTGCTAGATGCGAGGGGGCTGGCGTTCTACCTTCCTCTGGTCTTGCGTCCACATCAGGAAGCCCCGAGTCCTGGGATCCTGGCACCTCCTCATCACAGCGTCACATTCTGGCCCACCAGACCTCAGCGGCCAAGCAGCTGCGGGAAGGGGTGCTCACTACCCCCTCAGTTAAAAGGCTCTCAGAGCCACACCACAAAACCCCAAATGCCAGCTCTGTTGTCACTTCTACTCCTACCACTTAAGATTGCCTGGCAAGGGAGACTTTTAGGGACTGAGTCTTCTTTCTACACATAACATTTTTTTTTTTTTGCAGTACTAGGGTTTGAATCCAGGGGCATTCTACCTCCGAGCTACACCCCCCAGCCCTTTTTTATTCTTTATTTTGAAACAGGGTCTCACTAAGTTGCGGAGGGCCTCACTAAGTAGCTGAGGCTGACCGCGAATCTGGATCCTCCGGTCTCAGCCTCCCAAGTACTGGGATTACAAGCGTGCACCACCACAAGCGCCCGGCTACATAACATTTATTAAACCTCTTGTTACCCCTCCTCAGAGCTAACTTGCTGACAGTGGCCCTGAGCGACACATAACAGGTTGGCATCAAGGAGGGGGCTCGTCGGCAATGACACGCTCTGACTGACAGCTATGTGGCTTAGAGGACGAGTCTCACTCTGAAGAGAAGCCACCCCCAGCCCAGCTCGGCACTGCTCTGTCTAGCAAGTCTTCAGAGTATGCCCCAGCGTCTGCTTAGGGACATTGGTCTCCAGATATAGCTCTGATCTTCCCTAAAAATCACCACAGCAGGGACCAGAACAATGTCTAATCCCATGCAGACTCAGGCTTTAGAAATGGAGGAAGACAGAGGACTCTCTGCTGCCGCTGACGACGATGAGGAGGAAGGAACAGGAGCATTTGCCCCTCCGCAGCCTCCAGTGGCTGATAACAGGTAGATGTGGCTTCTGTTAACAAAGTTAACATAATTTCCCTCTTGTTCCTAATCTACTTTTGGTAAAACTTCCCTGGAGAAGACTTGGTCCCTCTTTACAATGTCCAACGCATAGTCCTCTTTACACTTTCCGACTAAGTTCCCATGTTGCTGCCTTAGTTAGTTCACAGTCTGAATCCTAGAAACAAGTTAATAGTTCAACTATGTGGCAAGCTCTTACCTCAAAGGGATTGGATTGCAGAACCCCAACTCAGAATGCCCACCCCGTCCTGCACCACCTCAATTCTCCCTACATCATCTCAACTGCCCAACTTTTGAGAAGGAGGGGCAAGTTCCGTATTTCTTTTCCCTGGGATTAGCTCAGGTTGTAGACCCAGTCTCTTTACGGGGGATGCTGGAATCATTTTGAGCACAGAAAATCAATAGCAAAAACAAAGTCCCATGTTGTGGGACAGTCTCAGCTGGGGAGAGAGGTCACTGGTGGAGGAAGACTGTGATGTGTGCTGTCCAGGAGTCGCAGAACCCACAGCCCTGCTCCATCATTGATGAGCACCTAAGAAGGTGCTTAGAGCAGAGGGGAAAGTCCATGTGCTGTCACGGAGTTATAGAAACACATGTAAAATGTTTCAGAAAGCAGAATTACAATGAAACAAAAACAGTGTGAGTTTTAAATGGGTGTCCCTGTCCTTAGAGTTGAAGGTGAGATCCTCCCAGGGGACAGTGGAGGTAGATAGTGCTGTCACCAGGGAGCCTTGTGTGCTCCGGGTACATGAGGTTCCTGTCATAGAAGATCCAGGAAATGTCTTAACTGTCACACTACCTCTTAGGAACCCTTAGCATAGGTGTCTAGTCACTGGGATTGGCCTGAATTCCACGTTTGTCCTTGGCCCCCATTCTCCTCCAGCCCACTAGCCTTCTCACTGTTCCTCCAACCCCCCAAGTGTGTCCCACCTCAGAGGCCTTACCTGTTGTTCCCTCCATCTGGAACATTCTTCTCCAGCTTCTTTGCTGCTGGGCCCCTCACTGTTCAGGCCTCAGTTCAAATATCTCTCTTCGGAGGGACCTTCTCTGACCCCTGGCTGAAGTGGCCCATCCTGGCCAAGGGCTCGCTCCCCTGCCTTCCCGTCTGTTTTCTTGTTGCTGCTTGACATTATCTTAGACGGGGTTTGCCTAGTGTTTACTGTCTCTTGTCACTCTATACTGCGAGCTCCGTGGAAGCAGGGTCCTTGTCAGTCTTGTTCGCTGCTGTGTTCCCAGGGCCCAGATGGTGCCTGGCACGAGTTGGCAGCCATCGGCATTTGCTGGAATTTGCTGAAGGAACACGGAAAGACATATTCAGATGTCTACCCGTGATGGGCTGGGAATCCGGGTCAGACTGGAGGGAGAGAGCAAGATAACGGGGACTCGGGGGAAGGGGTCCCAAATGGACGAGAACTCTGGTGGAGAGGGCAGAGCCAGGCAGCCGGGCTCAGGTGTCTGGTAGAATGGCTGCTTGGGGTGACGTATAAAGCAGGGCTATGTCATTCCCATTCCCCACCAGGGGAGAAGAGAGCCATGTTGTAGAACTACAAGGACCCTCAAAGCCTCTGCCAGAAACCCTGTGGGCAGACATTATTTCCAGAGAGCTTCCCCAAAGAACCAGCTCTGGGAACCACAAGCCGGGAGGCCAGATTCCTACAGCTTCAAAAAATTCTGTCTGGGGAGTAAGCATTAGGGGGTGCAGTATAAGGAGCCGGAAGAGCTATGGGGGGTGTTGGGGGGTCCTCTCAGCTGGAGAGTAAGCTGTAAAGCCAACTAGAGACAGGGAGAGAGATTTTATTTTAACTTGGTTGTGTCCAATTCTCTCTCTCTCTCTCTCTCTCTCTCTTTCTCTCTCTCTCTCTTCCTCTCTCTCTCTCCATATATATGTGTGTGTGTGTGTGTGTGTGTGTGTGTGTGTGTGTGTGTGTTTGGGGGGTTTTTTGAACCCAGGGGCATTCTACCTCCAAGCTACACCCCCAGCCCCATTTTTATTCCTTATTTTTGAAGCAGAGTCTCACTAAGTTGCGGAGGGCCTCACTAAGTAGTTGAGGCTGGCCACGAACGTGCGAGCCTCCTGTCTCAGCCTCCCAAGTACTGGGATTACAAGTGTGTGCCACCACACCCAGCTTCTTTATTAGATGTACACTATGAATTTCTGATACTTGAATACCCCGGGAAGTGATCACCACCATGAAACCAATTAACATATCCTTCTTGTCACATGGTTATCTTCTTGGTTGTGGCAGGAACACCTAAAATCTACTTTTTAGTAAATTTCCAGTATATAATATCATATTCGTAAAGATGGACCTGGTGCTGTACAACAGACCTCTAGACCTATTCATCCTACACAGCTGCAACTTTGTACCCGTTGACCTACATCCCCCCATTGCTTCCCTGGTATCCGCCATTCTGCTCCCTGTGTTTTGAATTTTTTTTTAGATTTGACATGTAAGAGAGATACAGTATTTTTTTTCTGCGTATGGCTTATTTCACTTAACACAATGTCCTACAGGTTGGTCCCTGTTGTTGTAAATGGCAGAATTTTTCTTGCTTAAGGCTGAATAACATTCCATTATGTACAGAATTAGGTCACGTTTTCTTTATCCAGTCATCGGTCAATGGACACTTAGGCTGTTTCCATGTCTTGGCTGTGGCGAATCATGCTGCTTTAAAAGTGATGAAGTGTGGCCGGGCGTGGTGGCGCACGCTTGTAATCCCAGTACTTTGGGAGGCGGAGACCGGAGGATCCGGGTTCGCGGCCAGCC